>CM032808.1:1853218-2112137 GCA_019155185.1 Beaufortia kweichowensis
CGATTTCTTGTTTTCCTTTCTATTTAGTATGTTATTTAGCTGTTTGGGCATTTATAAGAGCTACAGACTTACAAAGCTCAAAGTCTCAAGCCCAAAGAGGTATTCTTTGTAAAAGTTAATGCTCAGCCACGCCTTCGTAAAATGCCTCATTCAAACATGCCCCCACAAATGTTCATCAGTTCTTGGGGGTGAGATTTTCATAACACCACCGAAATGTATAAGCAAAGAAGTCATAACTTTTAGTGTCACCGCTATGTCGTGGAGATGCTGTGTTTTTTCAAATATGGTAAGGGGCGTATCATTTTATCACACTTTCATCACACGCTTAAGGGATTCTGGCCAATCAGAGCACACAGCCTTTCAGAATAATGAGCTTTGTAATTGACACATTTCAGAAAGGCATAAAACATGTAAACACATTGCATTAAACCGAATACACAAAATAATGTTCTTTTTAGAACCGTCATATGAGCCCTTTAAGGAAGGGCTACATGCAAATCAAGGGTCTAAATGGAGAGTTGATGGCTAAGAAAACTACTTTGCCACATTTAAATGATCTGCGCTGTGGTCTTCCAGTGCTTTGCATGTTCAATGAAAAGTTTTCCACTCTTAGAATCATTCGGGAAATAAACATATAGAACAAATAATAGCAATCAAGAAATTTTGACTCAAATGAAAAGTTAGGACAAAAGGCAGTTTTATTGCGATTTTAAGTGCCAAACAGCATAGATTCCAATGGCTTTTAAATTAAATAATGTGCTATGAATAACAGAAATCCTAATTGAGAAATGTCATCTAACACAACACAGGCACACATTCCCAAACAAACAGATTTCAAAATATTGACATTGGATGAGAAACACTCTATCATTGTTTTTATATAATAAAGATACTATTAAACTGGGTGCTGTTTCAAATCTGTGACCGATATGACCATGATGGCAGTGATCAATATATCAAACACACTGTAATAATGTAAAAAAAACGGTTGTCAAATAGATGTCAAACATACAGTACAATACAACAGTATGGAGAAGGTTATATATTCTGGTCCATTAGAGCATAACCTTTTACATGGTGTCATAGAGTTTATATGGTGTCAAGTTCGCAACACTAACCACTGTGATTATTTGATGGTATGAAATGGTGTACTGCCGTCATGTTCAAAGCGATTCCGTAAAAATTCCGTAAAGTATTTTAAGCGGGCAGGAGAAAGAAATAAGGCAGATATTTCACAAATGTCGTTCTTTTTATTACCGCTGTAAGGTCAGAGATAAATACAGAACATATTCTTACCACCCGTTCTTGTATGATTTCTGGCAGAGAAGGGGCATTATGTTGGTTGAACTGTAAGAAGTTGAATCAATCACTTTTGTAAAGAATGATAACATGATAATCAGTCAAAACACTAATATGTAACTTCTTGCTTCCTTTCGCACACTGCTCAGGGTTATTTTTACTGTGTAAGTGTCTATGTTGTAAATGTGCAGTCCTATAGTAGATTTTAAAGGGTAACAGAACAGATGAAGCTGTGTTGACATGAACATACAGTCATAGCGTTAACTCGGGCAGTTCTCAGGTCAGCCAGTGCATAGTCCACAGTGCTTTCACTGGTAGATTTATCACAAGACAGGAGACTTAACTGAACAGCAAAGACATTCAAAGATAAAAAGCTCTGAAATCTTGACAAAGCTTGCTTAGAAAAAGTAGAGCTATTCAACAGTTCTGCCAGCGTGAAAGCATCAATGTTTAGCCTATAAACATTGTAAAAGACTATACTGGCTTTCCTTTATCTAGGAACAAAGCAATACAGTACGCTAAAAGAAAACATTAGGATGTTGCAAAGTCTATAGTAGAGCTATAATATCTTTGGATGCCTTGGCTGACAGAGCAACTTTCTTTGCTTGTGATATTGGTCTTATTTGGTGTCCCCTAGCTGGGGGTTAGAGCAGGACTGGGCTCAGCGCTGATGTTCACCAGACACTCTGTAGATCTCAGGCTGGGCAGGGACTTGCAGCTGGGTAAAGAGGCCAGGGAACCGCACAGACCTAACATGGAGGGTGTGTAGTCTTTTTCTGAAAGGAAAGGAAGGTCAATACAATAATAAACAGAGCAGGGATTATTATTGGAAACTAGCACACACAGTCTGTTGAAATATTTAGCTTACAACAACCAAAAAAATGCTAGTTGTCCCTTGAAACATGGGTAGGTGGTTTATTTGTTTTTCCAGCCTTGTAGTGCATCTTATACAGGTAATAAAACAACTATCATTTGACAAAAACATGTTTTAAGTTTTTCCAGCAGGGTCCTTGATCAAGATTGTCTAACAGCTCAGCCAGTTAGTTGTGCAGGTCAGATCAATAAACTACTTATACCCATAAGGTTGTTTACAAAAATGTACAATTGCATTTGGCATCAGTTATGTCAATCTTAGTGCTACATCCTTTCACATGGCAAAGAGAAATGCATGCATAAAAATATGAAGAGTGCAAAATCTGCCAAATCTGTCAGACTTCTTTTCTTTTAAGTGAGCATTTTATCAGGCTCTTATGTTTAGGTTCAGTAATTGCATTTTAATCAAAACGCAAAAAGTGTGCTTTTTTAGCAAAAAACGCTAAAACCCCTTTGGGAAGTCGGTTGCAAAATCACTAAAGATGCAACTAGAAACACGAAAAAAGATGAATCCACAAACTAAACAGAGGACAAATCTCGATCTTATTTGCCGATCCCAGCCCGTTTCTCTGCAGTCACTTTTCTGCCCTGTCTCAATTAAGGCAAAAGCCACTTGAAATTATATGACTCGATTCTGGCTTTCTGATTGGTTTTTGAGCATATAGCGGCTTTTGCTGAAAAGGGGGAGTGTCGTTTAGAGGCTTTTGCTTACAAATCTATATTTCAGACCGGACAAAATTTGGTATTTTTTGAAGAAAATTTATTTGAGTAACGTATACTATGTGTGGAGAGCATTCACTCAACATGGTTATCTCATTTTTGACGGAGATGGCAGACTTTGCATCTGAACTTTTCATGTAGAGATTTATCTACAGTAGAGGTATATATTTTTAGTGATATTTCAGTAACGACTTAAATTTTGTCCTGTTTCTCAAAGTCATAGTCCTAGACTGAATAAACCTTATTAACGTGTACCTGCTGTACACCAGGCTTGTCCATTTTGTTTACCGTCCACTCTCTGAATCTGAAGATCTGATGTTAGACTGATATGTGGCTCAGGGCTGGGAAAACTGCCCCTAAAATACCACAAAACAACAACAAGATATGGCATCTTAAGTAACACATCATAGGTATTTGGTTTGTTACAAAATTTGAGAAAGCCACTTAAAAGCTTGATTATTTTCGTGCAAACTCTTTGCATTACCTGTGGTACAGTTTTCTGTCCTCCTGGTTGTTGTAGTTTTGGAGTGATGGCCATTGGTTTACAAGAGGGATTGACATATCCTTCGACAGTGGATGTGATTCGCCTGGAATCAGACTTGTCCTGTGTCAGAATATGAAATACAAACATATCATGGACTTTGTGTGTCAATAATGCAAGATGTGTGTATCACAGATTCCTGTGAGTGACAGGCAAGGAAGAACACACTTTTGGTGAGAAAATTGAAGAACTGGATTGTATTGATCTGTCCAAACATGTTGAACAGAGCCAAATGAATACTCATTTTTCTCAAGACTCAGTGGTGTGTGTGTTGATCTCACAGTTGTTCCTGCAGCTCCAGCACAATGTTCTCCAGTTCTCTCTTCTCTTTCTGACTCTGTAGCTGAAGTTCATCTAGTTCAGCTGTCAGTTTTTTATTCTCTGTCTCTATGTTTTTCAGCTGAGATTCCCGCAACCTCACCAGCTCCTCAAGATATCCCTTAAACACAGAACAAATACACATTCGTTCAACTGTTACAAATTACAATTTGACAGGTTACAGTTTCAAAGTAGTTTGGTGTGTAGTGACTGTAACCTTTTGCGCATTTACGATCTTGAACCTCTGCTCCATCTTGCGGCATTTGTTCCTCCAGCTCTCCTCATCGGTGACTAGAGGGATGTACGGATGCTCAACACTGTCGTCACTGTTACTGCTGTCCACACTCTGAGCATCCTCATCATCACTGAGGTAATCATAACTAATGTACACACAACAAAACACAGCGTATAAACAAAGCAGCAGCACTGATATCACAGCAGCAAATCACAAAATCACAGGCCAAATCAGCCAAAATGATCAGGTTCAAT
This sequence comes from Beaufortia kweichowensis, assembly GCA_019155185.1. Classification (NCBI taxonomy): domain Eukaryota; kingdom Metazoa; phylum Chordata; class Actinopteri; order Cypriniformes; family Gastromyzontidae; genus Beaufortia; species Beaufortia kweichowensis. Next base: position 1,857,459 of record CM032808.1, read on the forward strand.
CAATAACCTTGTCTGCATTGCTCATTAACAGAAGTGTCATTCATAGCTGGAGCCTTCTGTGGGCGGAGCTACAAAATTCGGCACTGATATTCGTCTGTGGAGGCGGTGTTTTACAGCGGTGTTTACCTGTTAGGGCTGCACGATATTGAAGCAAAATGCAATAAACGATAGCAAGCTAAATATATAAATTAATATAAATATATAAATATATATATAAAATATATTTTAATATATAAAATATATATTGTATCTGGATATGGCGTTTGCTGGGACTGGTGTCAATAAAAGCTTTTATTTCAGTAACAAGGACGTTTTCAGTTCTGAAACCTACAGGATATTTTTTTAGTACGCTGACCTTTTATATATCAAAAGCTCAAGTTATGACCCCTTTAAGAGATCCATAGCAATGCTTTTCAAGCTGAAGCGCCACTGAACCTACAGCACAAAAAAGTTGTGAGTTTGTAGACTAAACTGAATGTGATAAGATTAAAAGTCAAATCAAAAGGGCATGTGACTGAATTTTACAGAATCCTGTTGGTCATTGGTTGGTTCCAAAATGCAACAATTTGAAACAGTTTGCAAATAATAATAAATGCAAATAATAATAAATGTTAGTCTAAATTAAGCAATTTAGCATACATCTTACATACAATATCTGTATGTAATACCACGTCATCATTCGGTTGAGCTAATTATGATGCAGTTTTGTCAACAAAAGTGTTCCACAGAATACATATTCACACGCAGGCATAAATAAATCTCTCCTTTAACATTCTCTGTATAAAATTTGATTTAAACAAATATATTTTTTTACCTTTGTGTGAATTTCAGATAAGGAGTATAGTCAATAACAGCCTCAGACTTCCCATCCAAGGCCTCCCCTTTCAAACAAAAACTGACAACAAATAATCAACAAACAATATTATTCATATTAACAAGCAGTGATAAAAAATACTCCCTATATTTGTGTGTGCTATGTATCAACAACTCCAACTGAAACCAAGATTTAATTAAGTTATTCCTCCAAGCTCATTAGTGTTTTAACAATGCTCCTGTTATCTATATTGATCCCACAATTTATTTTTCCTTTCTGTTTTCTCTCCTCTCACCTAAAGTCAATAGCTCCCAGTCCAATGAGCATTCCAGTCAATACAGTGGCTTCCTCTCGCAGCATGATGGCACCTTCATCATAGAACCTCCTGTAGACACATACATCCATTTATAGATATGCCCTTGTGTTCTTAAAATGGTACATTTAAACTGGACAGGGCAATGATCGACTCATGGACAGGACTGTATAAATGGAAGAGTCTATTAGTAGTGAGATATTTATTGAGTTACATCTCTTTTAATCTGACCTGGTGGTGCGGCTGTCTCGTAAAGCTGTGGCGATGTATTCAGACAGACGTTTCTCCATAAGTGCAACCCGTAGCCATGCTCTGCCCTACAGACACAAGGAAAAAAGTACAATCAAATATATATATATATATTAGGGCTGGGTAAAAATATTGATTCATCAATGCATTGCAATTATTTGTTTCTCAATTCAATATCGGGTTTATCAAATCCTATGAATCGATTCAGCCCACCGGCCAGTGGCGGCACTGTGGGCAACACTCTAGTGAGAGCGTTCAGCGTTGTACAAGACGCGCTTTACCAAAACAGCAAGATGGCAGAAAGCAGCTGCACTCCGTTCAAGCCTGCACCACCAACGTTAAAAGCACTTTTAACGCACTTTTAATGTTAGCACCAGCAAAAAAAACCAACGACAACATAGCACTTTGTAATGTTATAATATCTATGGTTGCACTTTTTTTATGAGTATGCACATTTTGTGCTTCTGTTTACATTTCTTTTATAACTTGAATGTATAGGAAGAAAGAAATATACTTTCTACTACTTACAGTTACATGCACTTTAGAGGTGTTAATAAAACACCTGTTTGTTACAGTTGTGGTTTGTATTCAACACATGTACAATATTGTACAGTTTGTTCTGCTAAATAAACCATGACAGGAAACATGCTGGGGTCAATTTGTTCTTAAACATTGGTAATACTGCACACATTATTTAATTATTTATTGTGTATTTACTTACTATTGAATCAATATCGAAACTAATAAATCAATATTGAATCGAATCGAAGCCTCAAGAATCGAAATCTAATCGAATTGTGAAATTCCTAACAATACCCAGTCCTAATATATATATCCTTTTCTAGATATCATTTACATTAAAAAAAATTATTTGTGTGCATATTGCAATATTTAGCTGTAATTTAATGTAATCATGTGGATTAAAGTACATATCTTGATGAAAGCCTGAGTCGTCTGAAGACAATATGAAATTACTGTTCTTTAGGAATATTCATTACACTTGTTTCATAGGCATTTTTAATAGACATTAAATAGAGTAAATGCAATAATGTACAAAGCATAAAATACAAAGATTTGTTGTGGCAGCACAGTGACAATAATATGGTATTTTTCATCTGTATATACAGTGGGGAACTACCTTGATCACATACCAATACTGTATTTAAAAGGCAGTTCTCTTAAAAAAACTAATCAGGATAGTTTTATGTTAGCTTACTAAAACAGCAATTATAATTATTTGATTAACTTGTTCTATTCGACTATTCGAGTTGAACAGATTTATGTTCCCACCTTTGCTCTTGAGGAGTTGATGTTCTCCATGTTTTCAATGCTGCTTATGCAGTTGTTGGGCACTTTACTGCAGGCAAGACGAATAAAATCCCAAAAACTGCGCTGACCATCGAACCAGCTGCCAGAGCCTGCAAAGATGCAGATGTGATGTGATGTGAGAGATTTCTTTCCTATTGATTTTTATTAACTGGCCTACATCTGTTTCTCTTAACTGGCCTAAGTATGTCCTGAACATTCTTTGAAAGCTTACAAAATGATACCTTTAAAGCGATGGCTGAGGATGTGTTCCAGTATAGCAGCAAAGTTAATGAACTCCTCAGACGAGTCATCGATGGGCTCTGCTGTGTATTTCTCCAGCAATGTCTTCACAGAAAACCTGCCATACAAAAGCATCATCTGATGACTCTTCCTCTCTAAGTTCTTGGTCTTTATAAGTTCTGGCCACACAAGATTAACACTGGGTTTATGTCCCATTCAACACTTGGTCAGAACTGGGTTTTAAGGATTGCTGCACTTTACTGCTAGTTCAGATGTCGATATTTGTTGTTTGGGTTTAAATACCCATGTGATGTCTCTTTTAATGTTTTTTAAAGCATTTTTTATGTTTAAATCATGATTTTTCATTGTCGGGTAAAGTGCTGTTGTCAGAATTGTCACATTCATAACAGTCCATATTCCTCATGAATGAATATATAAAAATTAAAATAAAACAACTCTTTACGTACTTTGAAAAGTCACCTCTACTCCATTTGTTAGATATTGCTTCTGGTTTGTGCGCTTTAATTCACAGAAATCCTACAAATTATGTTACCTCTCAAAAACTTGTAACACATATAGACATATTTTTCTGATGTTTGGACTTTATTAACAGAGCTTTAGTAAATGGGTTAATATTTTAATAATAAATACATTCTGTGAAAATGTATAAATCAAGTTGTGACTGAAAATGTCATATTTATAATGCTGAGATGAGGCTGTGATGGTTAAAACTGATGGCAAGTGTGAAAAGGATAAAGGTTCACTAAGAAGTACACAAAACAAAATTGATGACCAATTCTATTAATGTTTCAGATGACACAAAAGTAATGTGTTTTCCCGTCAGCGCCAAAAAAGCAGTGACTTAATCAATTGTTCTGTCCACAACAATGAGTCTTTCAACAGCAGGCTAAGCCACCACAGCCCTCCACAACAGCACAATAGAGCAGAGGACAGCCCGACAGCCTTCAATCAAACTGATGTTCATCATAATTTACATAATTAAACCTGTAAACTAATATATAATATTAAAATAATAACATAAGTCCTATTCTCTGACGTAAGCAGATTCCCAGAGGTACCCGCCACCCCTGCTGCCCTTGTGGGAGGAAGGTTGTCGTCATAGCAACGACATCATCCGGGGAACAGAAAAAATCACACAAACGGTGTAATGTCATGTGAAAAACGTACCTCCTTGTGATAACTCTAGTCTTATTGAATAAAAATAAAAAACACACTCGTAATATGAGGTATTTTGAAGTTTGTCATTGACCGCCATAGTGTGTACAGTCGGGCTGGTGACACACGTGACACATCATCGTAACTTGCGTGACTTAAATGATGGTTAAAGCGTTTATTGTTTTGTTGATTTGTTTTCCTAAAGCCTCTCTCTATTCGGTTTATATCTCATTCATGTTTTACATATTCCGTATATTCGTGTTAAATCTGATAACAAATAAAGAACAGAAATACACGGAATAGTATGAAGCTCTGCATAACCATTTATTAAACTATTTTAAAATGACATCGCATTACAACACAAATAAAAGGTTTACCCACCTGCAAACCGTGATGAGGTTTTTTCTTTCCACGGCGACGCTCCTGGACAAGCCTTTCTTGGACTGTGACTGAGCACCCATAGCCATCGCGGACTGCATGAAACTCTGCTCCATCCCACAGGACCTCTCCCTTTACGCCATAAATGTACACACAACCGCATTCAGAGATGATGCACCAAATACAAGCCACCTGAAAATGTCATTCTTTACTTATTGAAGTGCGGATGAACATAGTCTGTCTCTGCCGATCGCTGTGAAAGAGATAACGGATGGCGAGCTCGTCTGCACCCCTCCTCTATACTGACCTCATCATGATCTCAGCATTCACCACATCAGCAAAATCATTTTAAAACGACATCTCCTTCATTTTCCTGGGTAACTTCTTGGTTTAAGGACGACGTTATTCTTAAAGCTAATTTCTAACTATGTATTAGCCGCAAATATTGTTCCGAATGGGACGTGTAGTGCTGAGCGGATGCGTATCAAGGACGTACAGACGTCAACGCCGCTGTTGTGCACTAGGCGAAAATGGCCACTAGAGGGAGTACCTGGTTTAATTTATTAGGTCATAGAAATACATGTGCGCTACCAGACATAATAATTGTCCTGTTTTAATTCATAAATGTGTATTTTGACATTTTGATTGCTTATATTATGATTTGGCCCAATTGTCCAATATTTGTTTTGCTGTTATTGAGAACGCCGAAGAAGCGCATCGTCGTGTGATACATGTTACTTTTCTAAGCGATGGTGATCATTGACTAATCAAGGTCGCTTGTGATTACTAAACGATTTTTACAGATGTGAGTGTTGGCTTCTTATTCGACCGTGAGGTACTAATTATTGTAATTACTATTTTATTCAATACGCAGCGTTTTTTTAAACGTTTCAGATTTTTACCGTCACAATAATTGTCTTTACAAGAATATTATGGTTATTATTTATTAGATTTTGGTGCAGTTGCGTGATGGACTGCTCTCTCTCTCTCTCTCTCTCTCTCTCTCTCTCTCTCTCTCTCTCTCCTTACATAACAAAGAAATACATAGCTATATTTATCTCTGATGTTAGTTTTTATCTGTAAAAAGATGTTTGTACTTATGTGTACTGAACACCTAAATAACACTGTAAATCAAAAGTCTGCCATTGGTCAGATGAACCTCAAACATTGGTCTGATCTGAAACTCGTCCCAATCATTGAGCCAATGTTTCTGTAATGTGTATTGTTTTGCTAGCACCACTACAAACAGTTTTGTGGCTCACAGGATTTGTTCCTCATTCAAAAACATCATTACGATCCACAATCCCAAATCATCTTATCTGCCCTGGGACCATCTTGGGTTCTTAATACTACCTTCAGCCCTGTTTGGGTTGTAACATGTCACATGCATATAGGGCAACAAGTTCATGTAAATCCAGAGATCTTGATCTCTCAATGTGAATTTTTCACAACAGCATTACACAAATAATCATGCCACATCAAGCATAGGGGGATTATTACAGAGATCGTAATGCAAGAACTGCTTAGACACATTACACATTTTTGTTGTACCGTAAGTTACAGCTGTGAGTTGAAGTATTCAAAATTATTTACTGGATATGCATTGCAGATGCATATTCGATGAATACGTTTTACGTTTGTGTGTCAGTGTACATTTGTGTAAGACAGACTGAGATTGTGTATTTCCTGGTCTGGGTTTGCACCTGAAACACTGCTGTGAAATTCCTAACTGCAATGAGAGGGTATCTGGGCAGAGTGTTAAAAGAAAAGAAAAAATAGATTTCATCAGATGAGTGCAGACTGTCATCTTAGACATCAGACAGATAACTCAAATACAAAGAAAATATTTATTTTGCTTACCAGGTCATCTTCTATTTTTATAACAAAGGAGTGTATACAGCACCATGCAAAAAATAAATAAGTAAATTATAATTGATTTTAAGTTAATGTAACATGTACCCCTATAATGTCAATGATGTGTCAACATAGTTGGGCTTTACTTGCATTTCATGATAGCTTGGTGTCCTGATACAACTGTTTACAATGTCCATCACTGACATCGGGGGTGATGCATGGGAAAGTACAAATGCCAGTGACAATATGTATTTCACAAGTAAATAATACTTAAACCAATGTAGCGAGATTTTATTCAATGCACATAAAAAGCAAGCACAAAATGAACTGACATATATATAATGTAGATTTAGGTGGACCATTTATTTCAAATAAATGGATTGGATTTGAAATTATCTGAATGAAAATTAAAAGATGGTAACACTTCACAATAAGGTTGTATTTGTTAACAGAAGTTAAATACGCTAGTTAACATGAACTAACAATTAACTTCTACAGCATTTATTAATCTTAGTTCACGTTCATTTCAAAATTTACATTTTTAAAGTCAAAAGTTCTAACTGTTAACATTATTTAATGCACAATGAACTAACATGAACAATTGTATTGGCATTAACTAACATTAGCAAAGATTAATTATTGTAGAAAAAGTTTTCAAAAAGTTTTATTGTTAGTTCATGTTAGTTAAGGCATTTACTAATGTTAACAAATACAACCTTACTGTAAAGTGTTACCTAAGCTATTTAACATTCATCAGGTAATTCAAGGAAAAGTTTATCTTAAAATAAGAGAAATACAGAAATGTAAGCTTTATTCACATTTGGGTAATTCACTTTTGGGTGAACTGTTCCTTTAACAGGTGGTAAGAGGTAGTGGCCTTTACTGTAGGTTCACAGGTTTAGTTTTGAGAAGGTATGTCACAAAGCCAAAACAGTATTTACATAGTCCACATTTTCAGTGAAAACCTGTGACATCAGAAGTTATGGACTACACAGAAGTCCAAGGGTCAAAGCATCGTCTCCAACTCTTTCCAAGAAACAGATCCAGAATATTCTTCATCTGCTACAAAATACGGCTCAAGATCATTGTCAGTTTTCTTTACATTCCTGCAATTCTGACCGCACATCACATTCCCATCGGTCTGCCTCAGGACCTGCTCATGCTGCTGCACTGGAAAATACACAGTCTCTGTGTCGCTAAACGCATAGCCAGGTAGGTTTCCTGAAGCGTGTAGACGGGATTGTACTTTGCTCCCCATGGTCCCCAGAGGCAGGCCTTTAGCACCACTGACACTGAGGCAAACACTCTGTGTTGTGGTGTGTGACATCATGCCTCCATAGTAGCCGCTGCCGCCCCCAGCACTGCTGGTGACACGAGCTTTCTGCTTTAGATCTAATGCCAGACTGCGCCTCAGCCATGCCTTCTTAACCTCAGCCTGAACCTGTGAGATACAGGAAGAGAAAAAGGTGAGAAACTGCAGCAAAAATATTTTTTGGTGTTAAAAGTCTTTATGCTAAATATGCAAAAATAAGTGAGATATTTGTGGGTTAATGTGTTTGAAAAGTGTAAATACTGTGGCTATGTGTCAATTCATACACATATAAATATTAAAGTGTCAAATGCTCACCTCCCCATTGCAGAAGCAATAAATAAAGGCCACAAAGAAACCCTGTAAAGAATGACATTCTTTATGAAGGACAAGCATGCACAATTTTCAGTTTTGACACATTTTGAACAATAATTAATGCGTAAATGCTAACAAAACATATTAGGTGTTTAGTGTACAGCTATATAAAATAGTATTTTGGACAAATGAGATTCCACTGTGGGCAGAGCTCTGTGATTGGCTGGAAAAGTTCACCTGCATCATATGGCTCCAATAGTTAAAAATAAAGTTTAATTTATGTGCAAATGCACATATCTGTCTGTTTGAAAGCATTGGGATATCTCATAAGTAACTGGACTTGCTTTACCTGTGATGAGTTGAATAGCATTTCATAATGCATCTGAATCTGCCACAGAAGACCTGTGACATCAGTGTACGGAAGAGCCATAAACAACATATAATGAACCCCGAACAGTGGCATCAGCACCAGGGTTGATTTCAGGAGCTTCCTACAGATCACATCATCAAATAAATGACCAAAAATGACCTGTGTGCATGTGGATGAATGTTCAAGTGAAGTCAATTGTAACCTGTATTGCTGTCTAGGATCCAGTTTTCCAGTGTTTGTTTCCCACAACTTTGAGGCCAAAACCCTGATGATATTGAGGAAGAGGAAGAAGTTTACCTAAATGAAGAGTTTGAGGAACATAAGTCACTTGTAGCAGGCACAACACACCTTTTAAATGCTTTGTGTCAAAGAATAACAGACAAATAACTGAAAGACTAGCCAAACAGGCAAGCTGATCTAGTAAAATCATTGCTAACCTAGATGTTTTAGGATGGTAATTATAAATAGATAATTGTACAAAACAGTAAAAAAATGAGTGTTATATTCAGCAGTTCTACAGAATTACTTTACACTATTACCAGTGCAAGCTCGAGTGAATTGAGCCTCATCGAAAATGTGTTTATTTGTTATATTGTGTAATTTGTGATTTGTGTAATATTTATTGTATTAGTGCATACAGTAAGTGTTGCATTAGGGAAAACAATATTACACTGTTACATTTTCAATACTAATTAATTATGATTTTGTTTATGGCTGTGTATATATTCACACACTGTTTGATCAATATTGATTTACACTGACCAAAACATAAAGATTTTTTTATGATTTATTGAAGAATAAAGTATTTTCTTACAACAATAGCTGCCAGGATTGGTACTTGATAGATCCACTTCAGGTTGCCTGCACTGATATCCCAGCACCTGAGAGTAAACAAATTAGAAAAGATCCCTAAGAAAAGATTTCTTATTTCACTGTGTTGCATTTTGCAAATAGAGCGATAATTGCTCAACTTTTCTCTGAAGAAACTCTAAACAGCTTTTCCGTGCAGAAGACACAGCCACAAATGTTAGTGTTGCATACTCCTCAACAAATGGCTAGTTGCACCACTGCCAAGATCAAAACTGACAGTTTCAGAGATCTTGTCCAGACATCAGCACATTCTTTAGCACTTAACATTTAGTTCTTCTTCAAGAGAGGGAGACACTTTCCAAAGACATTAGGTCATGCCTCAAATGTGCTAGACATGTGGCAAAACCTGAAACCTTTTGGAAGAAACTTTTATGGTCTGATGAAACTAAAATCGAGCTCTGTGGTCAACAAGCAAAGTGTTATGTTTATACCGCAAGTCAACACCCAGTTCAACACCCAGGTAACACTTGCGGTCATTTTTTCCAATGGATCAACATTTGAACATTTGACAGAAACTCTCTGTGAAAACATTGGGTGAATATTCATGTAGGCGTTGTGTTTCCATGAATGAATCTGTATTTTCTGTTTGTGTGTGTAAACCTACTGTGTGTCTGCCAGAGAAGCCCGAGCACTGACCCAGATGGATACAAACACAGCAGGTATTCCTACCAAAGAAACCAGAGAATGAAACAGGAAGTTGCAAGAAATTCTAAATGTCAATTTCCTCCCAATGTCATCATGAATTACAATTTATCCACTAATATTACGATCACCGACATAACCTCATATCACTTATCGGGATACAAGGAGGGGTAAAATGGGAACTCACCCCAGCCGATGATTGTTAAAGCCCACAAACAGTTCTTATCAGACAGGAAGGCCATGAAGATTAGACTGTGCAGGTACAGGCCCTCCACCAGAATCCAATAATGATTGGTTGCCAAGAGATACAGGAAGAAAGTCACAGCAACCTTGCAGCCCACCTGACAGCACAATAGAAAAATAAAAACACTACTAAAAAAAGCCAAACATTAGATGAGGTTAGATTAGAGTTCTGTTCCTTACACAAAGCTATATCATGCATGTGACATTCAGGCAGTTTGTCTAGTATTTTTTAATGTTTTGAGTTTGACAGCTTTGGTTTCCATGAACCTTTGCCATTTGTAAAAGAATAAAGATGTAGAATGATGTGAATTTATTTTAAATGAGCTAAACTACTTCTGTTATGTGCATTTATTTGCATGCACGCATGTGTGAGTACCATATGTGGCCGCTGTCCACCAAGCCCATCCTCCAATTTCGCATCGTCTGTGATGGTGTACAGAACAGCATCTTTCACAAATATACTGATTGCTCGAAATATGAATGAGGTGAAGAGGTGGATGTGGATGTAGTTACGGGTGCAGTGAAGACGCCTGCAGACAAACACAGATGACAAACATTATGACAAATCAAAGCCCTAGACACAGTAAAAAATTGGACTTTTTGTCCGATTTGAAATGCTTTGGGGGGCATGTGGAACAAATTAATGAAAAGACTTGAATTGTTTACAACACCCTATAGGAATAAAAATGATCAAATCAATATTTGCAATTATCAATATAATATATTTCACAAAGATAAAAAGAATTTACAAACATAACTTTACGTTTAAGCATGTAATGTACTGGATTAGATTTGTTTAGAGAGTGTTGACTGTCTAAAATCTTTCTGTAAATGTTAAGTGAGCACTTACTTGAAATAGCAGAGGATAAACACAGCCACCAGTAATGCTGCCAGTGATATGGAATATCCAATAGTGTACATCAAGTAAAGACGCTCAAAGACCACCTGAACCGCAACAGAATAGCAGTACTGTACATGCACTGTATTAAAATTATGCTCTGGGACAAAAACAGTCAATTAGCACAGATAACCTTGCCTAACTGAACTCCATTTAAGAGAATTACTGTAAATGCACTTTTATTTATTTTAATCATTCTTTAATCATTCTTTACTTTTATCATTCTTTAATATCTGTTTTGAAAATCAAGCAAAATTACAAGCATTGGTTACAGACCATAAAGACATAGAACTGATATGTCTTTATGGTCTGTAACCAATGCTTGTAATTTTGCTTGATTTTCAAATCCACATCAATGAAATACGAATGAAATTGTAGTCGAATGTTTCTATGAGTCAGTACTATGGATTTACACACACCTCCTGATCACTGTGGTTAGTGTGTAGGTAAGTAGTGCATTCTGTGTAGTTGGCCCACGTGCGGTTTAGAATGGGTGCCTGCTCCCATTTGCCTGATGCATCACAGAGGCGATACGCATTTCCTAAAATGTATATAAAACATAAAAATCTGACAAATTAAAACATTAAAACAGACATTAAAACATATTTGTGACCCTGTCTGTAAAAACCCAAGATAAACTAAGGGACAGATTTACTAACAGCTTGCGCCAACTCAAACCATCATTTTGGCGTTATATAACGAACATCAGGATTTACTAAAAACGCGCAGTGTATGATTAGCGCTGAAGAGGTGTGGCATAGTTGTTTTTGCGACTGACACTATTGCATATGCATTGTAGGAGTTTTCATTTCAAGAAGCAACATTTATGGGAGGAGAGCATGTAAATGATTCACGCAATGCGATTTACGAAAGTTTTTGCTTGAGAAATTACTGGTATTTGCACCAATATTTACTGCAGAAAAAAGCATGTCTTATCCATCAATGAAATCAATGTTAAGGAAGCCAACTTTTTTATTTTTGTGCAAAATTATAAAACATAGTGTCAATAAAATCCATCAATTTTAGTATTTTAAATAAAAAATTGAGCACTGCATCTCGAAATCTACCTGTCACGGTATCTGTCTGCCCCTTGTGTTAATTCCCCATGTGTACCTTTCCGAACTCAACTGTCATCATCACTGCAGTAAACACACCTGTCTCTGAGTCTCTGCAACTGTGACAGAAAAACAGACCACAAAGAAAAAATGGACCCCAGCGCAATCCTGCTCCCCAGTCTTCAAGATGACTGACCGATAGAAGACTTCGTGGAGGAGTTCCTCGACAAACAAGGTAAACTCTGTTATCATCTCGATTACACTCTTCAAGGACATTATTGCATTTATAATCCTTACCTGTTGTCATTTCATTGATCCCCCTGTCATCATTACTGCAATAAAGACGCCTGTCTGGTTCCCATACCCTGTCTGTCTCTGCAACCGTGACACTACCATACAATTTATTTTTTAATAACAAACCCTTATTACCTATTTTTTTTATTTTTATGGCTATATTTTTATGACTGCTTTGTTTTTAATCACATAATTAGATTTTCAGACTTCAGTCTGGATTTCACAGACAGGGTCACATATATATATAATTTTGTTTACAAATTGTTTATGCAGGGTTGTGCAGACCTCTGTGGTTGAAGTCGTAGATGTAATCTGGACACAGAACCGTAACCAGCTGTCCAGGTTTTCCTGTGGGCCAGCAAATGATCCCGTCCCACTCAGGAACACAGTAACCCTCTGACAATACACGCAAATGTCATATCTAAAAACCATGTAATCAGTCATATTCTCAATCAAAACTCACAAATCAAACGGTTTGATTCCCAAATGACTTTCTCTTTATAACACATCAGCAGATCTAGATTTATCATACAGTAAGAAAGCATCTGGTTATGACCATGTGCTGATATGACGTGACTCATCCCCATTAATACAAAAGAAACCCGTAGCTAAATCAACGATCCGTATCCTGAAATCTTGACACAAACAGGGACAGCAGTCTAAATTGCTTTTAATAATGGATGCTGCTGTTTTCAGGAAATTGGATTTGTAGGAATAGAAAGATTGATTTTAATCATATCTGTTGATCTACTTTTGTAACTTTTCATGTTAGTCTTGTATTATGTCAAAGAATTCCAATTTTATTTTATTGATGGGCTGGATTATAGCACGATATAGTTATAAAAACTACTGTAGTGCAATTTAAATGAATAATTTTCAAGGGCACAAATGTCAAGAGATTAAATGTCGGGTAATAGTCCACTTGTTCTCTACAAGCTGGATCACTGCAAATGCCATTAACTAACATGACAGCTATTATAGAATTATACAAAGTTCCTTATGTTTCACATGACACATTAACATAACAGTTGTTTTCTGTAATAAGAAAATTACATATTTACCTCTTTACACGTAGCGGAAAATATAATTTAGAGAAACACTACCTCCGACGACATCTAGCTGAGCACGGATGCTTTTCTCACATCTCGCCCGTGCACCAATGAGAAGAAAGATCTGTTCATCTCGGGTGATGACATCATCAGAATCAATCTGTAAGAGTAACAAAAGAGGGTATTAAATGCAACAATTCTCAAACCACCAGCATTGACGTTTGCCTGTATGTCTATTTAAAGATGTTTTAAACAAACAAATCTATAATAAAGTGCTACTGATAGTAGTTGGCATCTTATTCTATATGCTGACAAAACCGTTTTATATTACAGATATCTCCATTTTCCACAATCTCAGCTGTAATCACGGAAGAATCATCCATCAGCAAATCTGGCACACCTTCTTGTAGGCTGATGTGCCGTCTCTTAGTGTTGTGAAATATTTGCACTGCCCTGTGGTATGTGACGAGCTCTTCAACCTTCTGGACCAGAGAGCACATCCAACCTTAAACACCCCACACCCACGGGCATTCCCCACCAACCGCCCCACACGTCCCACAAGCCCTGATCTCTGGATCCTCACAGATGAAGAAACACAGAAGCGTTTGTGCCCTAAATACATTTCACAACCACCAAACAAAACCAGCACACCTCACACACCCACTAAACAAGAGATATGGAGAAGTATGTGTGTGTGAGAGAAAGTAAAAAAAAGTGTGTTAAATAAAAAAAGAACAGACATATAATGATCATTTAAAAATGAGTGTTAATGAGAAGTCAGCGATACTTGCTATTGATCAAACTTATGGTTAGTGACTTGAACAATCGTGACTAAGTACACAGTAAAAATAATTTTCTATTGTAGACAGCTAAACTGATTTGCTGTCGTTATCCAACTGATTTGGCCAATGTGTTTGATTTCACAGAAATCACAGAAAAGTTTTTTCAATGTTATCTTTGTAGGCTTAAAGTACTTTTTAAAAGTGTACAGGAATTTTTCTAAATGCAACTGTGACACAAAATTTTAGATGATTTTAGCACACATGGTGTAGGAAGAGTTACATTTGATACACTTGTAACATCTCAAGCTCTTTTTATTTAATTTCTTTATTGCATAGACATGAGGCATTTTTAAATCCACATCAAAAGAACCTCTTGATTTTCTAGTCTTTAAATACAGCTGTGGGTGCAAGTCTACACTCCTAAAATGATTCTTCAATGGCATTGCTGCGAAGAATTCTTTATTTTTTGGAGTGTAGGCGTACACCTGTAAGTCACTGTGCTCCTTTTATTCGTAAGTGTAAAAATCCAGCAATCAATATCAAACATCAATATTTTTATTACATGTATGTTTCTAGTGTCACTTCTATTGACTTTATATCCACATCACAGTCTAAAATTAAAATGCTTTAATGAAAAATAGCATTATTGAATGAAGCTAAACCAATGACATTTAAAAAGCTGTCGATTTCCACTGATGCTCAATGAATAATTGACCACTGCCCCCTTAGGCCTGTGGTCTTTACCCCTGGAAAGCATGCACTCTGACTGAATTATGCATCACTGATTAATTTCAATCAATCAGACCCAATATTGCCATTAACTCCTGAAAAACAAGCAGGCTTCTTGGAGATTGATGTAATGCCGTCTCTAAATTGCCTGTTTATCAAACGTTCGTCTCTTCCGGACAAACTCATTTTCTGCTTCATTGATTATATGTGTGTGTGGGCCATTAAGTCTTTGTGATCCTGACAGCACCTACTTTCCTCTCCACATTAGCATGAACTAGTCTCATGCACAAACACAAGAAAGAAATTTAATTTAAATGGTAACAAATGAGGAAATTGTATGTGTACAATAAGAGTCCAGAACTATCAGTTCTGACTATCAGACTATAAGTCAATGAAGCTATAGCATTGCTCAGACAATAAGATTTTGCTAGTGTTTGAGTTCATATTAAAATCATTGACTTTGTTTTTGCTTTAAATCCATTGTGAGTGTGTATGTGATATTGTTAAGATTTTATCTGAAGCTCTAGATGAAACACATGTGAGACGTGGGTCTGTTTCTCAGAAATAAAATCTGAAAAGCAGGAGGAAACATCCCCATCTGTTTAATTATGTATTAGAAGGACAATTGAGATGTTAACAAGATGAGTTTGTTTAGTATCACAACAAAAGTAGTATGTTTAGTTATGAGAAGATTTCTGACTGGGGAATCTCATACACACAGTGTCTTATGAGCCGTCTCCTCGCAGACCATCTAAACCAGACAAAGACCATTTGTGTAGATATCTATCTTACAAAATCACTGGAACAGCTTTACACAATTACACAAAAACATACAATGTAAATTCTTAAGCTTATCAACCAATTCATAATTCAATGTAATTAATTTACTTTATTTTTATAGTGTTTTTTTACAATTTTGCATTGTTACAAAGCAGTATATATGAGTACAATTAATTAAGTGTAAAGTAATCTTGAGTTTTTTAACTTGTTCACACAAACCCTATAGACGTGTTACGGTAAAAATCATCATTTACAGTACTGTTAAACAATTACCTCACATTAATCTAGCAATGTATTTATTTTGAGTTCCATCGATCTGTCAGTCATTTTTATTTGAGCATGAGCACACTAAAGTAACATAACACTAGTGTTTGTTGTTCCACTGTTGCTTTGTTTGTCAAATAAAAAATGATTTGCAATTTAATCAAACTCTGATTTTAATAAATCGCAGATGTATTTTTACTTTTAAAAAAGTGTAACATTGCTAAAGAACAGATACAGTAAAAAATCATCTCATTTGATATTATTTATTATATTTATTTATTTTTGCATGTCACACCAAAACTATACCAATTTACCAAATACTTTACTTATGTTTACATAAATGCTACACATGGTCATATCTCTGTATATTTTATATATTATATATTCACTTCTCAAATAATTATGTACTGTAGATGTATGTGTATAATGTACATCTACTGTATAATAATCTGCTGTATAACGTGTAAAATACTATAGTTAGCGATAAAAACAGGAACACTTTTAAAGAAAAACAGGAAAGACTATTTGATCTTAAAGTTGATACTATTTCAGCCTGATTCTCTAATACATCAAGACATTATTAATATTTTTAAAGCCCATCACAAATATCGTAATATCTATGGCAGAAATAAACTAAAAAAACAAGTTGTTTGTCATTTGTGAAGTACTCACCAGAGCCCTGGCTTTCATCAGCACACTGCACAGCATGAGAGCCACAAAAAACTCCACTGACAGCATGCTTAACCCAAGACCTCTGACCTCTTCCACAACTTCTGATCAGCAGACCTCCACTCTCAAATGCTCTTTTTAGGACACAGTGGTCTGAAGAAACGCGAAGCCATCGCTCTTTAAGTGTGTCGTCGTTGGTGGTCGCTTTTATCTTGTGTTAATTTCTAGAGAATCAGGACACATACACGATTATATAAATAGACAGACTGAAATAAATAATCTTCCTTGGAAAGGCAGAAGATGACCAATAGATGGTCTTGATCCATCACAGAAAATAATCTTGATCCTTGATCGAAGATGAGACTTTGTTATTCACCTGGAGATTCTCATGGTAGAGATGTGTGCATATGTGTTGTGTGTGACTGTTCTGTTGGGTCAGTGGTGTGCTGCTCATCTGTGGCCCTCGGCTGTGGGCTTCACCACTGTTTATCATGTGGGATGGGCAGACCCTCAGGTCTAGTGATTTTAACCCTTCATTGTCACTCAGTGTCTATTTTTCACCCCCTCCCAATCCTATTCACACACACACACACATGAGTACCACTTATTGTATGGTTCACAGGGATATATGTGATTTGTGATTGGTCAGTTGAGGCTACATATTTTAATATGATGATTGTTAAACTGTATAATTAATTGATCTTTCAGACAAACTCAGTGTTTGTGTTAACCCCTCTTTAAAACGTGTTTATTTAGCCCATGTTAAAATTAGGAAGCTGATAGATGACATCAGGTGTCACAGGGCAGCTCACCTCCCTTTATTAACGCATATCAGCGTGAAGCAGTGGACACACAGCATGAAATTTCTAGGAACATACATCTCAGAAAACCCCTCATGGTCCATAAACACCTCCTCCTTGTTGAAAAAGGCACAACAGCGCCTCTACCTACTAAGGAGGTAGACAAAGAATAAAGAGCACTCATGCAAAGACCACCATAATAATGTTTCTTTTTACAAAAATCTTAACAATCCAATCTGACTGCTGCTCACACAACTCTCCCCACCATCACATATTGAACATACATACATTTATTACTACACATGTTGCACTACTCACCCTACCTCACATGATGACAACTGCTGAAATAAGTTGCATTACACATTTAAAAATGAATCTTAGTGCCTTCTGCATTTTATGTTAATTCTTTATAGTCTGTATACTGTTCCTCTGTACAATACAATACACTGTATTGTGTTTGTACACAATGCCAAATATGTCTGTTTATGTGTGTTTTGTCTATAGTCTGTAGTGTTGAATGTCTATTTGTTGTGCAGTGCAGTAAGCCTGCAACATGGTGCTATTGTGCCACTAAAACAACAAATTATGTCACTATGTTGCATAATTACGTTTTGCATCATGATGTCCTTTGGAATGATGAACTTATGTAAATAAAGTTCAAGAGCATGTTTGAGATATTTTTTCTAGTTTTTTATTTATATAATTTATTTTTTAATTTATATTTATAATAATACGACAAGAGACAAGGTTAGTTTAATGTTTTGTTTTTGTTGTTTGATTACTTTTTGATCACTTTTTGATTACATTTTTCATACTTTTTTACATTTTGCACAGCGGCGGTTGTTGCAGGAAAAAAGAGGTCACTCACAACGTAAATAACGAATGACAAAATAAAATTATTTTGAGACCGTAGAACTTTTATTTTGGCATTAGTTCGTTCACGGGAAATGACGTTGATGGTGTTGCTGTCTGTTCGGCTCGTACGGGATAAATTGGCGTTTAGTTACCAAAATCTATGTTGGTGAATCGCTGCTAAACCGAAACAAAACTATGGTGAAGTTTGATATTAACATTTAGTTAACATTTGTAAGTAACATGCACGGATTATATTAAATTATGTCCTTAACATTGTTCTTAAAGACCTAAAGTGACCTTGTTACAGCGCTGAATGGGGCTTAAGACAGCATGACTTTCTGACGTTTCATTACTTACGTGCCTGCACGTGTTGTTGTTTATTTAATGTGTGAAGGAGAATGTTTGGGGGACTGATGTTGAGAGCTGTCACACAGACAGTGAGATTATCTTCAGTGCTAATCTTCAGACGCTGTCAGTGTCCAGCTCTTCATTCATACAGATGTCTGCACGTGAATCCTGCGCTCTGCGCTGGACATAACAAATGGTCCAAAGTGAAGGACATTAAAATCCCTAAAGATGCTGCTCGAGCCCGGATGATTGCCAAATATACCATGATGATCAGGATCGCGGTCCGAGGTAAATGCACCAGTCCATACATTAATAAGACTGTTCCATGCAAATATTACCTTATCATGAAACAATAAAAGCTTTTCATCACACTGATAGATCAGATGTCAATGTTTGATGGTATAAATATATATTTTTAATGTTTAAAGCATGCTTTTTATAGTCAAGTAAAGTGCTGTTTTCTGAATTGTCACAATTATAACATGCCATATTCCTCATAAATGGGCACATGAATTAATACAATTAAAAACTATTTGATGTTCTTTAAAGAGTCATCTCTTCTCCATTTGTTGTGTATTATTGCTTCTGGTTTGTATTTCACTGAAATCATACAAAGTATGTTGCCTCTCAAAAGCGTGTGTTATGTTTTTGTCACATCCACATTGTTTCTCCATCAGTGTGTGTACGCTAACATTGTGTTTTTAATATTTTCAGAAGGAGGACCCAATCCAGAGTTTAATGTTGCTTTGGCACAGCTTTTGGAGCAGTGTCGAAACAAAAGTCTACCCAAAGCCACCATAGAAGGAGCAATAAAAGGAGCCGTAAGAAAAATTTACATTACATATCTACTACAATGGTGGTAAAATATGGACTGATAGTAAAATCTCCTAATATTCTCCTAAGTCGCTTTGGATAAAAGCGTCAGCTAAATGCCTAAATGTAAAATGTGGATTTGTACTATTGCACACCCAAACATTAACTATAAAAATGTGTTATTATTTACTCAATTAAAGATGAATTCTTTGTACAGCTGTTTTTCTGGGCTTTTATTGACTGCTTTTTCTCAAATGATCAGTCCAAGTCATCCATTTCATAAACATATTAATACATAATAAATATTTTTATTATGAAATAAGAAAATATGTTTCCACAATTAAATATTGTCTACAAAAATACCTTCAAACATACTACAGATTTTACATACTACAAATGAGAAATGTTTTAGTCAAGTAAGACTGAACCAGTAGAGTATATTATTGTATAATATTTTATATCATTTGTGGAGCTTGAGAGCCACATCACCATGAACAGTTATAATAAGTTAGTAAACAGCTAGGTGTATTAATTCTTCAGATTCTCCAGAAATGTTTTCTTCCTGATGTGACTATTTTTCTTATGTGATGCGACTGAGATGACCTTTGATACGGTAAATTTAATATAACACTTTTTTGTCTTTTTTAGAAGTCAAAGCCAGGAACGCAGCATCTTTATGAGGCCACAGGCCCGGGCGGCTGCACGTTTCTCATCGAGATTTTGACCGACAACAACACACGATCCCATCAAGAAATTAAACGCATTATGACAAAACATAGGTTAGTACTGATGAGTGCTTTGTGGAAAACAAAACATGCCATTTTACTCTTTTATCACACATTAATTGATTTACTCACACTAGTATATGTCACAGTATAATTAGATAATATTGCATGCAGTATTAGTATTTTGATGTTAAGGGGATTGTTGGTACACTGACATGTGACATGCAAGTGATGTATTTGTACTCTGTCTCCTGCTTTTTTCGTTTCGTCCACAGTGGGGCACTGTGTGAAGGAGCGCGCCGTAACTTTGACAGGAAAGGTGTTGTGGCAGCATCCAGAGATGAGATCACATATGAGAAAGCTCTAGAACTGGCCATTGAGGCAGGAGCTGAAGATGTGCAGGAGACTGAGGATGAGGACGAGAGACCTGTGCTACAGGTGTGACAACACTTCCTTAACAAAATAGAAACAGTTCAAATTTTCCCTCTATGTATTTCTTTCCATTCATCAGAAAATTATGTTAAATTTTAATAGGATGTTGATTGGACTCTTTTCAAACAAATACAATTACCAAAAAGAGTCATTTTGTTATGCAGTACCACGAAATGTTTACATTTGTACATAGACTACTTTTTAAAAAATAAAAATTTCAGAATACAAATTATATGATATATTGAGCTAAAACCACACAAGCGTGCCATAATAAATGTGTGTCAGAAAATTTCAAAGGTTTTACCAGATCAATATTTTTTTTTGTTATACAGTTTTTTATTATATCAGAGTATTTAATGCTTGTACACTATAATGCATAAATGTAAAGATAATAATTTATTAGAAGTAATGCAAAGTATATACAATGAAATTTAAATAAATATTTCTTTACATTTTATATTTCTTGTAATTCATTTTTTCAGTTTATCTGTGACACGTCATCGATGAAGGCTGTGCGGAGCGCTCTAGAAAGTCTGGGGGTTCACACACTTTCAGCTGGTCTGGAGTTTGTTTCTCACACCCCGTCTCTGTTGAATCAGACTCAGCTGGAGACAGCATCTTCTCTGCTGGAGGCTCTGAATGACTGCCCTGATGTAGTGCGAGTGTGGGATAACATCCAGGCACAGAATTAACATTAACAATATGGAAAGTGATTGATTGAACAGTACAGTAGGATGAACAGATAGATGGACTGATTATACACCCACATGCTTAATGGATTACAAACTTACTCTGTTTGATTGTTTTTGATGGTAAATGGATGATGTCTCTGCTCCCTGATAAAATACTTTTATCATCATGTTAATAAAGAAGGTTTACTCAAGGATGTGAAAATGTAAAGAGTTTAAACCATTAGGAGCATCTCAGGATGGTGATAATTATAAAGATAAGTATAGAAGAAAGAAAAGTGGTGAAATAAAATAGTTGTAAAAGTTGTAAATGTTATTATTATCAACCACAAAAATGCAACATTTGCAGCCTAGTCAGTAAAACTGTTTGCAGCTAATAATGGACAATAAGAATAAATAAAAGTGAGTAACGGCTCAGGGTATTTATACTAAAGGCTATTTCTCAGTTTAAAAGAAATATGTAATCTAACATTTCATATTTTTTATATTTAAGAAAAACTGTCCTTAAAAATTAATTCCGGTGGTAAATATTGATAAGAACCAAAAGATCTGTATACCAAGTAGTCGTCTCAGATAATAACTAAATTCCTCCATCTCTGAACGTGTCAGATTTAATAGGTCATAATGCTCTGCATTTTAATAAAGAGAAATTTCTGAAAGAACGGTTAATGCATGCATGTTATCTGAAAGTCATGGCTTTAGGTCAGTTCAATTTAATGATCATGGTCAGTTCCTGTTTTTTGTCATAGAAATAGATCAATAAAGCCCTTTAAGGGCCTTTAGTTATATCTCATGTGAATATTGATTCTCTGTAAGCCAAAACTCAATCATTACTCTTTTTCTCAGCTGTAAGCTTGTAAGAGATTGGTACTGGGGAGAAAGTAGTCTTTATTCATGAGTATATATTTAACAGTTAATCGTTTTACCTTTGTGAACATGTATATTTGTGATGTTTTATGTTATTGACTGCTTTTGAGTGGCAGACAGTTGACTGGTTCACAGAGTTTTAGTCACGTGAGGGTTAGTTTGTCAATGTTTTAGGTCGGGTAACAATGGGACATCCCTATCTGCAGTGTGTTGGGCATGTTGATGTATCTCATGAAGCTGGGTCTGTAACGGGTTTCCCTTACGGGTAATTCGTCGAGAACTGAAAAAATGCAGCATTTCCACGGTAAGAGCAATTTTATTTTCTGTTATACCTTACTGTCTAAGACAACACCAGCAAAGGAGAGGTGAAGTAGATTCTTCTGCACAAGAATGTTCATATGAAAGAAAAGTTTTATGCCGTTTACCATGTTTTACCCTCAGAACCATAAATACACAGTTCAGAAATTGCAGAACTTTAAAGATTTCCGTTTGTTATCAGAAGAGTTAAGAGCCAGACAGAAAGACAGGCAGAGCCATCAGTTCAACAGCTTTTTGGGTGGATGTTCATATAAAGTTATTAGTCTATATATGTTGTTATTTTTAACCTGTTAACAGTCACCGTTCCTCAGAAGGAACACCTATGTTATTTCACTATTCACTTTAATATTTCATTGTTGAATTTTATTCTAATCATGACAAACTAAAAATAGATGGAAAGGTGTAAGTCTCAAGATTAAATATTTGACAAATGTTCATAATATAAACATAAACAAACAATCATTAACAAATGTTAATGTTACTGCTATTTATAAAAAACTTAAAATTGTTTAAAAAAATATCTAATATCTAAAAATTAAAAATTTCTGCTGTGACAGTTATCAGGTTAAGAGGTTTGTTGCATTACAGATTGTGGTACAAATAATGTGGTTTTGTCAAGTGAAACCAGCTGGGTTACAAATAAGAAACAAGTAAGAAATTGTTAAAGAAATTATTAATTATTTGAAGAAATTATTCATATTGATGTGAGCAGCTTCAGAACAGATGTATAATGAGTTTTTTCAAAGGGGTTCATCTGTTTTTTGAACAACAATGATGCCTGGAGAATATTTTAACTTTGTGTTTTCTAATTTTATTTTAACTGCATATTTTCTTTATGCCATTTTTAATGGACTGCTCCTCTATTTATTAATCAGGATAATTATTTTGTACATTATATTTGTAATTCAATATAACAATAAGCATATTTGTTTACATTTCTCATATTGTCACTTTTTGATATCACTAAATGACTCATAGTCAGTAATTTAGACTATAATTTATTTGTGGAGTAATTTAAAGGTTGATTTATTTTCCCAAATGCTCAAGATACTTTTTATTCTTACTTTGCCACAATATCACAATAATATACACAATAAATTAACTCATAGACATTGTGAGTTACACAATAATATAATATCACAGTAATACCGTATACCACAGAAATGGCCAAGCAATTATTGTGATATGATATTACGACATAATTTGATATTGTCAAATACAGTCACATCGACAACTATCGCTGATTAACACAGAAAATATTTTTGCAATGCACTTTACAATGAAATTAAATGTAGCATGACAATCTGAAGAGTTTACAAGTATTTTTGTTTCAATGTGCATTCCATTGACTTTTATTGTTGGTGCTTTAGTTTAAATGTGATTTTTTTTCACATATTATGTGACTATTGAAAATTATTTTCATTTGTAATTAACTATCAATAGAGCTTGTATTAATCCTATAACATTATTGTTAGATTTAGCATGTTTTAGAGTGTAGTGTGGGTGCATTATCTTTAAATAAATAATGCATTCATGTAAATAATGCAAAAATGCCAAAATTATTTGTTATTGTATATAATAAACAGTATCTATTGAAACAGTTCATCTCAGCATTCTAATTCATCTTATTTTATCTTCTTTTGTCAAGACTTGAAGTCCAGTTTGTGGAACTCTACATCCAAATCTGATCAGATACAGTGCAACTCCTTTAACCGATTCCCATCATTCAACCTAAACCTGCGTCGACATGGACGCTCCAATCACACCACAACGGCCAACAACATTGAACTTGTTACACCAAAGGTTAAAGAACGCACACAGAATGTCACAGAGAAGGTCACACAGGTAGGATGAGTTTTCAGACCCATGATCAAAGGGAAGCTTGTTTAGCCTCTTGAGACCAGACGCTTTACGAAGTTTATTTCACACAAATATGTTGACATTTGATGTGAGGTTATTTCATTCTCAGACCCTCTTATATCTGGAAAGTTAAACGATCATATATTAACAGTTATTGTCTGGATTCAATGGGTTGGCACATGGATAATAATGTGGCCAAATCGCTAGTGGAAAGATCATTAGGATTGAGAAATGGCCTTTGCCATGGCAAAAATCCATAAGCCCTGTGGCCTCTGCTCCAAAACTGATATAGCAGACACATTGTATTAAGGGTGTGTACAGTCATACATCAATTCTTGTTTTTAGTTGCATCTGCATTGCCATGTCCCACAAATTATTTTTGCTCTTTAATGTCTTAAAAGACAACATTAGGTATCCAAATTGTCTCCTAAAATTCTTTAGGTGCAATAAAAATAGAAGATGAGACAATTGTTGACATACAGTAAAAGTACAGTACAGTAAGTATGCAAATAACTATAATAAATTACTCACATAACATGATTAGATATATTTGCATTCATATTAAAATTGAGACGTTCAAGTGTAGACTTTAAGTCTTGGCTAATCTGAACAAAGTCTACGACACTGTCGAGATCTCTTTTATCTTTCTCGGGGAAAACTCATTCATCCTCTCTTACCTGTGTTTTTGTAATTCCACATTGAAAATTGAAGGTGCTTCAAATATCATGTAGGTACTCAAGAAACCTTAAAGTGAGCCTCAAATCTCCTTTTTTAATAATAGGGTTAATTCTAGGCATTTTAAATTCAGTTCTGTAGTTCTGTAATTTGTGAAATGGTTCCTCAAGGATCTTTTCATTTTTGCAGTGTAATAAATTGTACAAAGCTCAAAAAGGTCAAACATGCACTTTAAAACACACATAACAGCACAGAGATCACTCTTTTTAGCACTGACTTCTGGATTCTGGCTTTTCATACCTTTGATTTAAAATCAAACTGATTTTGGAATTGTCGTTTTCCATTCACAGGTACTGTCTTTAGGTGCTGATGTTTTGCCTGAGTACAAGCTTCAAGCTCCAGACATTCATAAGTGGATCATGTTGCATTACAGTCCCTTTAAAGCCATGTGGGACTGGATCATACTTCTGCTGGTGCTCTACACGGCTGTCTTCACACCGTACTCAGCCGCATTCCTCCTCAATGAGCTGGAGGAGGAGAGGAGACCCCCCTGTGGATACACCTGCAACCCTTTAAATTTAGTCGATGTGATAGTGGATCTTCTATTCCTCATAGACATTGTGATCAACTTTAGAACCACATACGTAAATCGTAACGATGAAGTGGTGACTCATCCCAAGCGCATCGCTGTTCACTATATAAAAGGCTGGTTTCTCATCGACATGGTGGCCGCTGTTCCTTTTGACCTGCTCATTTTTAGGTCTGGATCAGATGAGGTATAATGAGGTTTTCTAATGAATATACAGAACATTTACAGTAGATTATGAACTATGAACAACATCTGTTTTTCAAAATAACTGTTTTTGTTTCTTGCCATCATCCATTCTGCAGACAACAGCCACTCTGATTGGTCTGCTGAAGACGGCCCGGCTGCTACGATTGGTCCGCGTGGCCAGAAAGTTGGATCGATACTCTGAATATGGAGCTGCAGTTTTATTCTTGCTCATGTGTACGTTTGTGCTCATTGCTCATTGGCTGGCTTGTATCTGGTACGCCATTGGGCACGTGGAGAGGCCTTACATGAAGACCGGCTGGCTGGATAATCTGGCTGATCAACTGGGAAAGCATTATAATGACAGTGATGTCAGCTCAGGACCGTCCACACAGGATAAATACATCACAGCACTCTATTTCACCTTCAGTAGTCTGACCAGTGTCGGATTTGGGAACGTCTCGCCAAACACCAACTCTGAGAAGATTTTCTCCATCTGCGTCATGCTCATTGGCTGTAAGTGATTGTGAAGACAAGTTAAAGGTTTCATCTTACTGATAGTTCAGATGTCAATATTTGCTGGTTTAAATCCTCATGTGAGGTCTCTGTCAAAGTTTTTAAAGCATTTGTTTGTTTTAAATCATAATTTTTCATAGTCAGGTAAAGTGCTGTTAATAACAGTCCATATTCCTCATAAATGAACACATGAAAATGAATAAAATAACTATTTATGTTCTTTGAAGATTAATCTCTTCTTCATTTGTTGGGTATTATTGCTTCTGGATTGTTCTTTTTTTGTCACATTCATAACACGTATATTTCCATTCTTTACCATAGATAACTTGTGCATTTTTTAAAATCTGGACAGATGTCACGTCCATAACACTGGAATTGCCCAAAAGTATATAGTGGTCAGGAGACAAAAAGCCATCATATGCTATCTTCATCCATTTCCTGTACTATTTTGCAAATTGTCTGAACAACTGGAGAGATCTAGAAATTAGTGAGAAATTGCAAGATGAAAATATTTGTGTAGTTTATCTCTTTCATAAATTTACCTTTAGCTATCAAACTGCCGTTTACTAGTGTGTGACGAAAGTATAATTTTATTCGTCTCTTTTGCATCAGCTCTCATGTATGCCAGCATATTTGGGAATGTCTCGGCAATAATTCAGCGGCTTTATTCGGGAACAGCCCGCTATCACACGCAGATGCTACGAGTTAAAGAGTTCATCCGCTTCCACCAGATACCTGGAGATCTGAGACAGAGACTGGAGGAATATTTCCAGCGCGCCTGGTCCTACACAAACGGCATTGACATGAATGCAGTATGTTTTCACCATTCTATCATGGTTTACCCTATGTATTTATGCTGTATTTATAGTCTTATCATCATAAAAAATGAAAATCCACAGATACACTACATGAATTAGTGTGGTACCCTAAAAACCCAAACATGTTTTTTGTTCTTATAGGTCCTGAGAGGTTTTCCTGAATGTTTGCAAGCTGAAATCTGTCTGCATCTCAATCGCAGTCTACTGCAGAACTGCCATGTGTTTCGCGGGGCGAGTAAAGCGTGTCTCAGAGCTCTCGCTGTGCGCTTCAAAACCACCCATTCCCCGCCTGGAGACATCCTCTATCACCACGGGGATATACTCAAAGCCCTTCACTTCATCTCCCGTGGAACCATCCAGGTGTCACGGCATAACATAGTGCTTGTCATACTGGGTGAGATTGGCACAAATAGTTTTGTCATTCGCCATGGTTTGTTACTGAAACACAGGAAGACTTTGGAAAATAAAATGTCTGCTTTATTGTACAGGAAAGAATGATATATTCGGCGAGCCCATAAACCTGTATGCGGATCCTGGTCACTGCAATGCTGATGTTACTGCGCTCACCTACTGCGACCTTCACCGTATCCAAAGAGACGACCTCCTGGAGGTGCTGGACATGTATCCGGCCTTTGGAGAGAGCTTCTGGAGGAACCTAGAAATCACCTTTAACCTGAGAGATGTGTGTAAAGAGTACTGTAATAAACATGATTTAATACACAATATCACAATAATCACTGTTTCAACTGTCATGCAATCAGGTGGAAGAGATGATTCAAATGCTGCCCAGTGAAAACTCGGCCTGTGGTTATCATGCAAAGCGCATACGACACCGCAAAAACTCTCTAGACTGCCGCAACAGACCAGGTGAGGAGAGCACTCCCAAACACAAAAGATAAACAGCATCACAACTGCAGATGTCTTTAGTTACCCATGAAGACTTCATAATGTGTATGATTTAAAGATTTTAACCTGGTAACTTACTGCACATATTGAGCATACACACAAAAATGAACCACAATTTTTTAATTTGATTTAATTTAATTTGAGGTATTTAAAAAAAAAACGTTAACATTTTTACTACATTTTTATCATCCGTTTATTGAGTCTTAGACCTTTCCAACAATATATAGTTTGTCATGAGATTAGAATTCAACTATGAAATATTAAAGTGAATAGTGAAAAAGTGTTCAATCTGTGGAACGATGACAGTTAACAGGTTAAAATGTCTTTAGTGTGCCTACAGCCTAAATTTGATCTTTTTGTATTTTAAGATGGAATGGATCAGAACGACCCATCTCAGATATACCCATCTCAGATGTGTTTGACACTGGGTCATCACCATTTACCAGTCATTCACTCACACTGGGAGGAGTCGTGCAGCTGTGGGAGCTCCAGATCACAATCCAGTGAAAACAAATCCCTGAGCCGGTGTGATCTGTACACCTCTGAGGACCAGCGTCTGGACTATCCATCTCCTGTCGTGAGACTAATACAACCGAGTGGTGCTTCAGGGGTCAGCACAGAGTCTGGCATGGACAGAGAGCAGTACGGTGGGTTTACTAGTTAGAATATTAGCATGAAAGGATGCTTATAAAGTTCTGTGGATATAAAACATTACATGTAAAAAATCTCACACACTGCAATTTTAATTGATATATTATAGATGTTTTTCATGACTTTTTATATTTTCCTAACACAAGCTCCTCCTCCATCTGGATTGTATCATTACTGGCCTGATCATCATCCAGCTCAATATGCTGAAGACTCTCAGCGTGTCTCATCAGTCCCAGTCTCATTCACTCCATCGCTGTTTGTAGATCATCAACCCATTGAGCTTGAGTCCAGACTTGAGCTCCTGCAAAGTCAGCTCAACAGGTCTGACATGATCCATAAGATCCCAAATATCATGCTAACATCATGGTAAATCATAGTAAATCATGCTTATGTTGTTAACATCATGAATGCATAATACTAAACCATGCTAACATCATGCTAGCATTGTGTTAACGTCATGAAAAAAATCTTAGTAAATCCTGCTAGCATCATGTTAAAATCATCATTTTAAAATTATGCTAAAACATGTTAGCATTATACAAGCATAATGCTTAATCATTCAAACATTATGCTAGCATCATGCTAGTGTCATGTTAATTCATGTTAAATATTGCAATTATCATGGTAAATGATGTTAGCATAATGTTAAATAATGTTAGCATAATGCTAAAACATGTTAGTATTGTAACATAGTGCTAACTCATGCTAACATCATGGTAGTATCATGCTAAATCAAGTGGACATCATGGTAAAACATGCTAGCATCATGTTAGCATTATCTAGTTCATATCATTGATTTAGCATTACTACAATGTAGTATTCTGCTGCATTTCTTCCAGGCTTGAAACAAGAATGACCGCAGACATCAACATGATCCTTCAGCTCCTCCAACGACAAATAGCTCTGGTGCCTCCAGCGTACAGCACTGTACTGCCTGACACACCCAGTCCTGACCCCACCATGCTGTATGGAAGCAGTACACCTGTACTTCACACGATCTACCCGATGCCAAACATTCAACTGGACAGCAGAACCACCATCCAGGTAAACACCTGTGTGAAGGCAGGTGTAAAGTAATAGGTCTCCCAAAGATGTTAAAGATGTTGAGAACAGTAAAATAAAGAAAGCTACATGAATACAAAATGTAAAAAAATAAATACTAATTAATTAATTAAAGATGAATAAAAATTAATTAATGAAGCATCAGAAAGTACAATAGAGGCAACGTCCACTCTCTCAAAACTCTGCTGGAGTACTTTCATTTTTCCTGTTTTATTAGAATTAATATTAAAATTTCCAATTCTTTAATGCTGTTTTTTCCCCCCAGAGTTCAACCCAGCCAGAGTCAATATTCAAGTCCTATTCTCAGGGTTCTCTGTCCAGCGGTATTCACATGGGAGCCGTATCAGATGACTGTGTACCTGCTAAACTAGAAACAAAACCTATGACAGCTCCAGTTCTTCAGCCTAATATGATAGATACATCCCGACTCTGTGCATCTCTCAGATTTCCCTCTTTGCCTGGAAACCTGCACACGACACACCCGGAGATAATTCAAAAACATACTTCAGATCCGGCCTTACCGGTCAGCTGAAAACTACAACAAACCATTCACAAAACTCGATAAATAAATAGCCTGCCATACACAACAGAAAATCCAAAAAGCATTTAAGACATCTCACCCTTGAGATGAATGTCAGTGTGACCATCTGGAAATTCTTGTCGTTGCATTTGGACATCAACACATTATTTTGTAATGCAATGAGAGTCAGGAAACAATAACAGATAAACACATGGAATGATGAACATTACCAAAGACTTTTTTACATACTGTACAACAAGTGTGTAACATGTAGTTTTTTAGCCCCATTTACATTTACATCATTAATTAATTTTCTTATATTGTTGATAAATTAATAAAGGTTTTATGTTTAACATTACCATCATAAAGTTTTCTTTTAAGTGCATTTTATTGCATCACATTTCTGGTGATGGTGTAGTAATTAAAATTTATTTTCCCAATTCAAATTTTATTATTGTGCATTTCATAAACCTTCGGAACAAGTATCTTTCGAGGCAAAAGAGATTAAAAACAAAACACTTGACACTAGTGTGGATAAACGGTTGTTATCCAGAAACACATACAGTATATTCAAAGTAAAATAATTAGTATACAAGAGCCGATTACATACAGTATATTTACACTTTAATGGCTCACAGGAAGAAAAGCAATATTACATCAACTAAAGTCTACAATTTCCATGAAACCACAAATCAAATTTAAACAATTTGTATATAAAAAGTACATATAAAACATTCATAATGTACAATTTGTGTTAAAATCATGGTAATGACAGTTTTTACAATTCCTTCAATGTGATTGCATAGACTTCTACCATTGGATACTGTTGGCATTACTGCGCTGGTTCATGGCATTAAACTGGATTCTGTGACAGGTCAAAGGTGAAGATGTTTCTACGTCACTAAACAGAATTTCTAAAAGAATGACTGATTTCAAAAGCCTTTCTCTATCTGCAGTTGATCAGAGAAACAGTCCAGTCTCAAACTCACACCACTGGTTAAGATAAAGTTTAAGTTTAAGTTTGCATTTACAAACTTGCATTTACAGTTTTCCATACAAATTGATGAATGTATTAAACTGAACTAACAGCGTTGAAAAAAGACAGACAGACAGACATTCAACAGTTTTCCCCCATTGTTCTAAAAAACAATCATGTCATTGTTTGGGCCAAAATCAAAATACTCCACTAGTGCTCGTAATATCATTCTTTCACTTCAGCAATTCAGTGAGACAATCAGTAAGATGTCATTTCACACATTCCTAATGCAAAATTAAACATTTCAGGCTAGTGCTCCATAATTCACCCCTTAAGCCTCGTGGAAATGAAAGCGCGCTTTGACGTAGTTTAGTATGCAATAATGTATGAATATAGGAAGTTCCCCCAGATGAGCGTGTAACGATGTCCAATAAAATCACACATCTTACTTTAAAGAAGTGACATATGAACTGGACACTGGAGTTAACAAAAGGAGCACGTTGTCATTTGGAACAATGGAGGCATTGAAGGACAGTTCATCCAGCCAGAGGCCACAGCTGCTAATATATGGAAATCAGATCACATTCTTAAATGTGAAGTATTTACTCCACAACACTGTGTTCAGTGTTAACAGTCTCTCAGTGCAGTCCAAACAGCATAAATGATGCATTCGCAGGATACTCTGAAGGGACAATAATCAGGGCAGCTATGTGGTACTGGCTTGTTTCAATCAGAAAATACTTTAAATGACCATTATTTCAAGCCACATACTCTTTAAAAGGGATTATCACACATTAATGGGAAGCACCCTATGTGAGTATTTTGATATTGAGAAAGTGTAGTATTAAATAATTAAAATAGGCAATATGAACGTAGACGATCAAATCTGATGTTAAATATGAGGTCAAAAAAGTGGTTTAAAATGATCTCCCTCTCTTACAACATTAAATTCTGAAAGCACCCCTTTACATCAAATAATACATTGTATACATGACAGACAATCAGACACAATCTAAAAGAAATTAACATTAAAACCAGTAATAAAAATATGAAATATTTAGTCATGTACTGCATGTCATTTTTCAACCTAAAATCACAAAACGAAACAATAGGAAGAAGCCTTATTTTAGGATCATTATGAATTGTTTTTCTCATTTTTAATTGTATTTTTCAACCCAATTTTGTTTCTTTAATGTAAACGATGGACTGTATGTATGACTGTAAAGATAAAAAGATATTTACATTGTACAATATTTAAACATGGTAGTGTTGTTTGTACTGCTTTTACACTGATTTCAATACAAAAAAATGTTTTTAACACAACAATCCTAATAAAAGATCCCAATGAAAATCAACATTAATAATAAAACAATGGTAACACTTAACAATAAGTTTGTGTTTGTTAACTTTTGTAAATGCATTAGCAACAAGACCTAACAATAAGCAATATAGTTTTACTTTATTATTATTTTAATCATTTTCTTTTATTATTTATTTATTAATCTTTGGTCATGTTAATGCCAATTCAATTATTCATCTTAGTTCTTTTGCATGAATTAATGTTAACAAATACAGCCTTATTGTAAAATGTTTATAAGTAAAACATCTAGATGCATTATAGAAAATGTGCTTTATAATGTCACAGATAACAAAATAATGTCACATTTATAGCTACATTTTCTTTGTAATTTGCACTGTACAACATTCTTTTGATTTTGGGATGAAACAAGACCAGGACATTTCTTTGGCTGATTTTTGCCCTTGCTATACACGTGGGTATATTTTGCTGTACGACTGCAACCATGCCCATAGAGATCATTTATTATTATCATTACTCAAAGATAATACATTTTAAAGTGGCCAGCTGCATTGTTAAACACACCATGCAACATTTCTGGTGGTGAAAATGTCTTTGTCTAGCTGCTCATCCAGGGCCTTTATACACACTGCTTTGATTGTGTGGACCTCAATTCTGTCCAGCTCTCATGCAAGCGGTCTGAAGTGTGTGCGGTCCTGGCTCATAACTGAATGGAACCTCCATAAAAGGTATGAGATGCAAGATGTGATTGTGAGATGATCGAAAATGTAAAAAATTCTCATAGTAGTCTATTACGTACATCTAAAAACATTGTCCGATCCAGTGTGTTATTCGTCATCTGTCATCGTTCAAGTACTTTTACAAACTTGTACCATTAAGCTAGTACCAAAAAATTCCAAAGTTGATTTTTTCAGAAGTGCATCCTTCTTCAAGTTCAAAAATCCAACACAGAATGCTACATGGGTTACGTGGCGAAGTCATGAGAAATTATTCCCATTGGCGTGAACAAACCTATCACAAATCACTCACTCGTCAGTACATTCATCTCCTCTCAAGCGTACTCCACTTGACCACTCCAAGTGTCTGCTAATCCCAGGTATTCTGGGTTTTCTGCTGTGGGTGTCATATAGCCGTTGGGCTGCCTGTGAATTGTACCTCCATTTATCGATGCTCCAGTGACGGCCTTTGTTTTAGCTGCAATGTCGTGATAGTAAGGGTTGTCGAAGGCGGGCGAAATGGGTGAGATGTTGCTCATAGGCACCAGATATTCTGGGTTCTCTACACTGTGTCCCGTACACAAACCGTTAATAAACCGTCTCTCTCCTGCTTTGCGTGGAAGGGTGCTGGGACGTTCCGGCTGGACATCCTGATTCACATACTCTGAAATCAAAGCAAACGTTGTAATTCCCCAACCAGAGCATCCCATTACCAAAGTACAATTTTAGACGAACATCTTTTTTTTTTACTGTTGTATACAACCACATACTCCACTCACCAGGTTGCGTGTGCGCTCCACGTGGAAGCGTGTGTGAAAGGAACCCAACAGGGCCGTCGGTCTCCAGATCTCCATCCATGCCATTGGGGATGGTGGGGTCTTTAGAGTAGCGTCCGGGACTGGAAGGAGGACCGCTTTCCTCCACATCTCCATCCAGAAACACAGAATCTGATTGTCCCCCCGCTGACCGGTGTGATATGCTCCGTACTAATGAGGGGTACTGTGTTCCTGGCCACATGCCATTGGCTGTTGCTCCCATAGGAAGAGTCGGGTACTGACTCTGTCCCAGCGTGCTGACAGAAGAGTATAAACCTCTGCCGCTTGGCATACTGTCCATGTCTAAGCCCTGATCTGTACTCTGAGGCAGAAGAAGTTCAAATGTTCAAATAGCTGAAGAGAAGAGTGATAAACCAGCAAAAGAAAACAAAGTTTGTGATAACACCCTTGAAAAAAAGAAAAGAAGTCTCTGACCCGGTGTGAGTGATGTCTGCTCGGTCCATTAGCTCTGCTTTCTCCCTGTGTATTAAAGACACCTGGCTGAGGCACCAGATATTCTTCTGCGTCCAGTAACTCCTTCACGTTACCTCCCTCTTCTGCCATCAACGTGCGGAAGAAGGCGCTGTCGACTGGACTCGACAGACTCATCTGCTCATCGTTCTGCAAGAGGCAGAGAAAAACTGTATCATCTGGGTATGTTTTCACTCATGAATTAATTACTGCATGGGGACAAATGTATTATTTTAATTCTCTGGAAAATTCCCAACGGTGTGAAATGAACCTACTTGAATGACTACGTAACGCGGGGGATCACGTGCCATAATGGTGAATTCAGTCACGAGCTCCTTAAATCGTGGCCGACTGTCTGGATCAATCATCCAACCTAGTAAAGATGATCACGCAGTCATAAACATAATACTTAATTGTTATTTTTTAATATTTGTATTTTACTACTTAAAATAAACAATTGCTTCAGATTTAAAGTTAAGCTCAAATGCTGCCAGTTTCCACAATCATTATTATTCCCTAAATTTGTATAAAAAAAAACCATCATGCTTATGGTAATGTTTTTACAATAAAATTTACAGGCAAAAGAATAAATTTACAATATCAAAATAAGAACTTACTAAAATAAGAACACAATTGTTTATGTTAGACATTTTTATCATCATATAAACAAGTACTAACATTTGACCATGATCATGTAGACATCTATAGTGCAGATTAAAGGCTGAGGGAGTCTCTCTCCTCCTTCCAACAGTTCTGGCATGTCCCGTGCCGGTATGAGATCATACGGTTTCATGCCAAAGGTCATCAGCTCCCATACAGTCACCCCTAAGAGAGAGAGAGACACATTTAAAGGTTATTTTAAACCAGAGGGTTTGCAGTTACAGTAAAGTAACCCTGTGCTGATACTGACCGTAGCTCCATACGTCACTCTGATAAGTGAATTTTCTTTGTAATATGGATTCCAGCGCCATCCATTTGATAGGCACCTGCACAACACACACAGACACACACCCTGATTTATACTGTATATTATGAATAAACCATTATCTCAAAACACAGTCATTACAAAATACAGGACAGATTTACTGACAGCCAAACTGAAGGCAGCAAAAGTGTAATGTAGGAAGTTAGATCTCTGGGATTACTCTGGGCCCGGAAAACCCACACACACACACCTTTCCCCCGTCAGCGTGATATTCCGTCTCATCTATGTCAAGCAGTCTGGCCAAACCAAAGTCTGTAATCTTCACATGGTTTGGGTTTTTTACCAGAACGTTCCGAGCTGCGAGGTCTCTGTGAACCAGCCTGACTTCTTCAAGGTAACTCATTCCCTGAGAACACAAACACACATGAGATATTCTGTCCACACTTTCTGATATCTGATTTTGTGTTTCACATCAGAAGAGAAGTTATATGGGACAAGGGTGAGAAAATGCTAACAAAATATTTATTATTGCGTGAGCTTTTTCTGTAATATTATATACTGGCTACAGCATACTGTGTGTGATGTGACATGTTGTCTTACCTTAGCGATCTGAACACACCAGTTGAGGAGGTACTGAGAGCCGATGTGGTCCTTGTTTTCTCTGACGTATTCCAACAAGCATCCGTACGGCATGAGCTGAGTAACCAGCTGAACCGTTGAGGTGAGACAGATACCCAACAAACGGCACACATACGGACTGGCAACGCCCGCCATCACATATGCCTCCTGCAGATGCGAAACACTTTAAGGGTTAGGTCACAATTCTAAAGCCACATACTGACAACATAGTGCATGCACAAATACTATGAATACAAATGTAATAGAAAGATTAATATAGTGTATGTAATAATAAATACTTGATATATAATTTTGATCAATGACAATGACAAAACACACTTACATCCAAGATTTCTTTGTTGGCTTTGGGCGAGGTGTTCTCACGCAATACTTTAATAGCCACCGGGATCTTCACATTCTCTCCATCAGGAGCCCAGATACCCTGTTCAAATGATAGAAACTTTATTTAGAAGAATAATGTTGTAAAATGACAATTAAGGTCAACTGTGTAAATCATCTTTTCATACTTTGTTTCTTAGGGAATGTCAGTAAAACCATAGCTGGATGGAAATTAAAGTGACTAGTAACTTAGCATTCACTCCAAAAACCTATTCTCCTTTCATGAGCTAACAAAACATTAGGAAAGACAGTGTTTAAACAAGACTGTGGAGTTTTCAGAATAAAGTGTAGAGACTAAGGTCATGGGTTTAATTTCCAGAACAAACACATACTCATTCAAAATGCTGCATGAACTATGTGTAACGTAACATAATGTAATGATTTTTATGTATCGTTCAAAGCTTCAAAGGCTTTATCTGCCATAACATGATCAGTGTGCAGCGTTAGGTAGTATAGTAGAGAGCTGACAGCGTAACCTTATAGACCGTGCCGAAGGCTCCGGATCCGAGTACTCTGAGTTTTTTCAGCTCTGTCTCTTTAAGAATGCGCATCTGAGCCTGATTGGGCATCGCTCCACTCGGAGTCAGCGGCTCCACCAACTACAGGGAAAAATTTAAATAGAAATACCCATCATGAGTCCTGCAGGGGTAAGTACTGTTCCTAATTCTAACAAAACATTGCATTCTGCATTCTCAATCCGTCAATGCATTGTGATGAGAGGCCAAACAAAATGAAAGAAATGTTGATGATAAACACATTTATAGTATTTCAGCTACCCAATAAGAATTGATGAAATTAGTTACATTAAAGAACTGCCCCAACAATTGTGAGCATTATACAGTTTTATGCTAATTGTTTCATTAGTTGTTGCCTATTTAAAATAATCCAAATCAAAAGTTAAACATGTAAACAAATAAAGACTATAATATAACATCTCACCTCATGCTCTTGCAGAATTCTTCTCATGGTCTCTTTCCGTTTCTGCTGTTTCTGTCGGCGCAGGTAAAACACCAGCAGCGCCACCAGAATGAGAAACAGAACCACTCCACCAATGGTGATGGCTATTGTTGTTCCAGGCCTGCATAACAATTAGATTTCAGCAAAACAGACTGTAAAGTTGGCAGATAAAGCTATTTTTTTTATATTTATCTCCTAATAAATATATAAGTCGTGTAAACCTAGGGTGCTAAGCTGTTGTTGGTGATTGCTACTCTAGGTGTTGTGATGCAGTTGCCATGGTGACGAGTGCTGCTATGTGGATGCTAAAGTTACTAGCCTGCATCAAAAAATATCACTCAGGTCCTTCATTCAACGTAAATTGATTAATTTTTGCCTATTTTATTGTAGAACTAAACAAATAAATGTACGCGTGCTGCATACACTTTAAACCCTGAGAAAGTCTTACCCAGGTTTCTGCTGGATGGGACACCCTCGATCATCCAGTGGACACCTGACAGTGAACACAAAACAGAAATTAAATCATAAATTCTTTACAAAGTGAAAAACGCTCGCAAGCTCAATGATCAACTCACGAGACGGTGCAGTTGGTTTCGCAGGGAAGACAATGTCCCGTGGCATTAAAGTATTTCCACACGGTGTGCTGGTCTTCCTTCACACCGCTGGGACAACGCTCGACACATACATCTCCATCCTGAAAGCGCACACACTCTCTACACTGATCTGCACCCTGGACACACAGATTATACATATATAATGTAAAGAGAGACTATATCATCAATATACTTTTTTTAGAAAGGCTTTATGTTTTAAAAGTTTTAGAAAGGCTTTATGAAAGAAGTTTTAGCATTTAAATCTCACAACCAATTTAAATATCACACTAAGATGATGAGCACATGAAAATTAAAATAACTATTTTATGTTCTTTGAAGAGTCATCGCTTCTGTATTATTGTTTCTAGTTTGTGCATTTTAATTTACAGAAATCCTACGGTATATTGTCCATAATGTCCATAACGCTGGAATTGTCCATATTGTGTAGCATGAACAGCATGGTACAATTTGTGCTCCACAAAAGGAAGATAGTCAGCGGTTTTGAATGGCATAAGGAAGTAAATTAATGAATTTTTATTTGACTTTTTGCTTTAAAGCACATTTTAGATGGATTGTGTTTATTTTTGGGTAAATATCTTACTGGGCCTGTACAGGAGGCAGAGCCGTTGACCGCTCGACACTCTGGGTGGCAGGAGACACAGTTAGTACCGTCCACAAACTCCCGCACTGACCTATGGAAAAAACGTGAGACAACAGTAAAACTACAAAATCTATAATAACAACATATGAATCTACATAAAGTTTAACTATGTTGTCTCTTGCCACAGTACACTATATTCAATTTTTAACATCAAAATCCTCTACACGGCTCTTTTCATTTCTTCATATTCGTACAGTCCTCACCCCTGCAGGACATTACACTCCTCCACACACTCTGTGCCACGCTTGTAGTTCACACATGACACACACTGACTCGGTCCCGGTCCCCAGCAGCCTGCATCCGCACACAGGGGGTCACACACATTCCCTTCAGATACTAGACGGAGAGAAAAAGAATATCCTGTTTGATTCTTTAGTCAAACATTTAAATGGATTTGACTCATTATGGGCAAAAAAAACCTACCATCTGGGTAAAAAATATAGCAAGTAAAAATGTACAGACTGAAATTACGCTCTTGAAAACAATTCACTGATGCATTATGATTCCGAGATTGAGCCACAGAAAATCAGAATAGAAATTAAATTCAAATTTACATTTACAGCTTTTTTTGCCTTTTTTTAGGTAGTATAGTAGAGAGCTGACAGCAAGTAAAGTGGAAGAGAGAGAGAGATAATTAATTAACATCTTAAAACAACCAATTAATATTCTCAGCAATAATCTCTATATTTTAGGAGAATATGTATCTACAAAGGACAAGATGTATTGAAGAAACTCATACACCTGTTTATTGTGTTTCAAGCTTTGATACATCACTTGATTTACACAGAACAGACAGTATGTTACACCTTTAAAAACCAACCTTATATCTTACTCTTACAATAACCAAACACAAAGATTAGCTGGTCTTTTACCGCAGGTTTGTAGGTCTTGGTTGTTGTTGCTGATGAGATTTGGTCCCTGTGTTGGATGGAGCAGAGAGGTCCAGGGCAGAGAGGAGGTGTAGCACAGTCTGGGGTTATTATGAATCAGAACTACACCTCCACTGACGCTCCGCAAAGAACGCAGCCCGAGAGACTCGATCTGCAAAGACTGAATTCCCAGAGACAGAACGCCCCTGAAAGGAGAGAAAAAAGATAAATGAGCAACAAACAGTAGTGGTGTACATGGTAGATAGTTGTTAGGGTGTTGCTAGGATGGTCTATGTGGTTGCTAGGGTGTAGTTGGAAAGTCAAGGAACCCTAATGTGTTGGTGACTTGGGTTCTTTTTTTAAAGTAGGTTAATAGGATTTTTGTCCGTTTTAACATCCAGACAGGGACATTTAACACATACAAATCTATCAAATACTGTTTCTGTGTCACAATCTACCAGTATTGACAATAACCATGATATTAAAAACCACAATTATCAACTGTATATTAATTCTACCCACTCAAAAATACTATAAAAAACTTTAATATCCATTTAAAGTTTGGTTACAAACTCTCTATCTGCCTTCTTACGTTCATATTTTGAGTGAGATTTATTGGCCGAAATAAACACAAACTAAACTAAATTAATTGATAGCATTATTTATTTATTTTATAAAGACACTTCTTTTGGCCACAATAATTGTGTAGTACAAAACTAATATCGTAACAGTCCAAAATGAAACAGTGAATAATGACCTACACTTTCTTACTACATGCAAACGATTTTCCCAGTCGGATTATTAAGAATTGAAGGTTAAAAGCAAAGGGAGGAAAATGTTTGTATCACACAGCAGGTGTGGTGGATAATCATTAACCTTTATAACTAACAGGAAACTGCTGTTCTGATAAGTCAAGCTAACAGCCAGACAAGCCAGAAAGTGGGCAAATATTTTAGCACACAAAATGTCTGTGAAGACTGAAATGTAAAATGTGGACAGCAAAAAAAAAACACAAAGGAGAAAGACGGGAAAAACATTGCAGAAAAACGGACAAAGAGGCGGGTAAAGCCGTAGAGAGACAGTTATACTCACTTGTAAAGCATTCTTCCTCTGATCACCTTCAAGTTCTCAAAAACACTCAGATCAGGTAAATAATCTGGCCACGTGTCAATATACAGATAACCTAAAATTCAGATTGAAAGTTATTGCAAATACAAATCTCATACAGTGATTCAGCTTTGTGCCGTTGTTATATTGATTTTAATGTGTAACCTGTGATCTCTTCTATCGTCTTCAACCCTTCCAGGTCACTTTGCTGCAGTCCAGATGAGTTGGCACGTGCATTTCTGTATGGACAAGACAACAGATGTCTAAATATACCAAAATGTTTAGACTTTTGTGCATTTGGCAGACGATTTTATCCAAAGCGACTTATACATTATCGCGGGGATTGCACATACTCAGAAAATATGCATTATACTATACATATTTTCCGAGTATGTGCAATCCCCGCGATCGAACCCATGCACCATGCTTCAAACCCTGAGCTATAAGAAACCTTGTTCTTGCATCATTCCACAAAGAACACTTGACTTTCTTTCACGAAAAGGTGAATTTTAAATGAACTTTTTTTCTGTATAATGCTAGTGAATAAGTGGATCTGTCAAGCCCCACAATGACTAAAAGCATCACTGAAGTAACATGAAAGCGCTTTATATGACTCATGTGCTACAAGATTTTCCTAAATCCAGACAATAACTGTGGGGGCAGAACATACAGAAATATATCTTACTTAAAATCTTATTGTCTACAATATTACCTATTGTCTTGGCAAAGATATAAAATAAACAAATCAAAATGTACTATTTTTGTTATACATTTGGTGCTTTTTTACGAACACAGTCTATATTAACTTCTATCATGTGAAAAAGGTTGTCAATTCAAGTCATATGAGTTCAGAACAACATGATGCTGCATAAATGATGATATTAATGATAACACAATGGTTCATTTTTGGATTAACTATTACTTATTTCTTGACATGCTTACACTTTAAAGGAATCCGAAAGAAAAGCCAAACTGCCGTAGATCTTCTTACAGCCACATAAAAGGCCAATGTTGCTGACGTCCACCACTGATACGCCCTGCAGGTTACCCATGCCTAGCCCATAACACACTGCACCCATAATACAATGAAACATG
Source organism: Beaufortia kweichowensis (assembly GCA_019155185.1). Lineage (NCBI taxonomy): Eukaryota > Metazoa > Chordata > Actinopteri > Cypriniformes > Gastromyzontidae > Beaufortia > Beaufortia kweichowensis. The sequence continues at coordinate 1,899,207 of CM032808.1, forward strand.
AAGAAATGATATGACGTCTTAACAGATGTCATATTCTTAACAAATTTCTGAACAAAACATCCAAAAGGCATTTCTGGCGTTTATATATTTAATTAGAGTTTTATGTGTAAAACACACACACAGACCTTTAGGACACTCTCCTTCACACTTTTCACATTTCTGTGTTTCTTGACCATCTGGCTGGAGAGTGATGACTTCCTGATTAGCTTTGGGACAGACCATGGTACATGCCACCTCCATGGCCAGATAGTTATCTAAAAAGGAGAAAATAGCATATACTCTATACGCATCAAAACATAAAATTACATTCAAATGCTAATGTTCCATGATATCAAAACTCTAGTTAGTAAAAGGTTTGACATACGTGGACATTGTTTTACACATGTGGCTCCAAAGCTGAACTTTTTGTCCTTGTTGGGTTTGGACTGGAAGGTGATTGGGTCGTATATGGTGGGGAGTGGACAATTGTCTTTACATGTCCCGCTGTCATTAAAGTGTCGACAGGCCTACAAAGACAAAATGGCATTAAAATAGTAAACAGATGAAAGTCGATGTTATAAATGGGACATTTCTGATGTGTGTCTGTGTCTATTTACCAGACAGTCTGAGTCTTTCGGCCCTGTGCATCCAGCAGCACACTGCACATGACAACAGTCGTTGGGTTTCGGACCCTTACAACGCAAACAGCCAGATGAACAATGCACAGACGTCACTAGAGAGAGAAAGTGTTTGGCATTAGTGGTTAACTCAGAGCTAGTTTTAATTAAAAAAACAAAATCATGTCTATATGTCAGCGATGCTCACATGTTTGGCAGTCTTGATCCGTTTCCCCCCAACATCCACCAGGTTGACAGGCTGAGGAACAATTCGGACCTATAAAAGAGGAAATGCAATCGACAATAAATATATATTGATGTATTAATGACTATGATGTAATGAAAGGTGTGATTTACTGTATAAATTTAGGGTTTGTAAACTCACAGTTTTTTGGGAGTTCTTGCAGGTACAGCGGTTTGCTTTGACGTTTATAAACAGTATCATCCCAGTTAATATTCTGTGGGTAGCAAAGTTGAGGGTTGTCCCAAATATAAACCCCACCGAGCAGGATTTCTGTAAAAGACAGACAATGTTTCAGTGCCAAATAATTTTTTAAAACTAGAATTACGACAATAATAAAGTCAATATTTTGAGAATAAATTATTTCCTTCTTCTGAAATTCCCCCAGTCGACCGACTGATGTTATTATGTATTTGAGCAAGTTTTACTTTACAGTAAGTACCTACAAAAAACATTTATGATTGTGTTGTGAACTGTATAACAAGTTCCAAAGTATTTACAAAACTCAACATAGCTAGATTTTAAATCACTGTTGCATTTTTCTCTGTCGCATTTATGATCACTTAGTCGACCATTTCAGAGCCCTAATTTCAGACTTAAATAAAAAATGTGGATTGAACAGAATAAACTGTTTTACTCTTGTATTGCTTAAGTAGCACATTTCATACCTGTGAGACTTCTGAGACGCAGTTCTCTCAGACCAGAACCCGTCTGACTGTGCTGAATGTTGTCATGAACCGCGAGAGCATAGCTGGTGTTATAAAGCTGACTGCCTCGAATGATCCGAAGACTGTCCAGAGGAACCGAACGTACTGACACATGAGCTATCAGCACATATCCCTGAACTTCCACAATCCCCTATAGACCAACATGACAAAAGACACTGCATTTACTCTTTGCCATCATTGTATCAAAAACTGCACTGAGATTAATTCAATCAATTCATTGATTTTATTCAATTCAATAAAACATTTAATCTTTTTTTAGTGACAGATTGGTGTATTGGCCAATAGTTGACATAATCAATTGCCATTAAAGCAGTTGTTTTGTCATGTTCAAATTGTAACACCAATGAAAGGATAATAAACATGTATAATTATTAAGCATTTTTGAATTTTAAGAATATCATTAAAGTTCTTTAAGAGGTTACTGTCCATTAATTTGATATATGGGCATCATTAGGGGTGTAAAGATATACTGATGTATTTATTGCCTTTTACGGTACAAAAAAGTTAAGATACGTATTATAGAGCTATGGTGATTGTTCATGATTGATGTTTTATTTTCCAGTGACAATCCTATTCATTTTTTTTATATACACAAGGTTCAAGTTCTTGAACATATTCTTAAACATAATAACAAATGTTATTGAAAATTATTAATGTTTTGGAAGTAAATCTGTCATTTCAATTTCAGTTTAATTTACTACATTTTGTTCAAAAATATTGCTTATTGTATCCTACCTTGAGCTGTGCATCATTACACCCCTAGGCACCACAGTAATGTTGACATCTGCACTGTACTGTACTACTTAATATACTGTGTATACAACATACACTACGGCACATACCTGTAGAAAGGAGAGGTCTGGGTTGCCCTGCAGGTGTGTGATCTCCAGGTTACCATGAACCACCTTGCAATCTGTGTACAGCAGTCTGAGCATTTCATAGTGATTCTCAAGACTGGAGGGTAAAGCCAACTTCATATCTGTCCCCAGACATACTGTAAACATAAAAGATAAGCATAGACATGCATTAACAGGAGCAAATTCAGAGGTAACCACAAGAACGGTATTCTCTTGTACAGATAAGATCTATTAAATGTTTGCATTTACTGTCAAACTTATTTTGAGCTTAAATCTTTAGAATTAAAGAGGTTTGTTTAAACCGCATAAAAATAATAGTCTGCAATTTCAGAGATGATAGTTTACAGAAAATGTGCTGATTTCTGTGGAATCACATTCTGAAGTCACATATTTGGTGTGGGTCTGTGTAAGCTTTAACAAAAATATTTAATAGCCTAAATAAAATCAGCCTTGACTGAATTCTTCTCCAAACACCAGTGAAGAGAGATGATAATGCAGACAAACAGGAAAAGTTTACTTACAATTACAATTCGTTCACGTTTTACCACACAGTACTGTAAATAGATGTGTTGGGCACTTATGCTTTTAAAATAAATCATTTCGACAGAATAATGAAGAAAAATCTGACAACAAGAGCTCAAAATAGATGGGAACTCCTTCAATACTGTTTAAAAGCATCTCAGGTGAGACCTCAAGAAATTGCCAAATCTACACAAAGAGAATAACACTAAAGATGTCAATTTGATTGAATTATCTTTAGTATAAATATAATTTCGAAAGATGTATTTGTGTTTGTTTTGATGAGCTATTATTTTAAATTGTGAAAAAAAATAGGTGACCATGAACTTTAGTCTATAACAAAAGAAATTCAGTACTAAGTTTCAGTATCAGATTCTGACAAAGGCAGTCATCTACAGCGGCACAAACACACACAGACAGAGAGATCGCTAAGACTTCCATTCTAGGTTAATCAGCCTGAACAAACTACCGTCGGTGTTAGTTGTACACTCCTGAATTTAACTCAAATTAATACTGAGCTTAACTGTTGAATTAGCATCCAATCCCTTTGTCTCAGGTTTCTGGTTAGATTATGTTTGATTCATATTCACTATAAACTGCAGACTAATGCTTAACCATACCCGACCATAATGTTGAAAGTGGATTATGTAAATGACATGCTATATGTACAGTCTGTTGTGTGAACACAAAAATAACCACAAAGTCAAAACTGACACTTTTTATTATCTTCCTGGTCTGCCAGGTCAATGTCTTTAATCAGAATGTAATTATCGCCACACTGAATAATGTTCTGTTTTTGGTTGACATCATCTAAAGTAGGTTAAACAATAGACAAATAGGTATTTAGTCATTGTTATGTACCTGCATTCAGGGTTTGACCCAATTATATTATGAAACACCCAATTAGGTCCTGTCTGGCATTTTTATTTTAACTATCACCACTGTAACTGCAAAAGGTCAGTACATTCATACTGTATTATAAACATGACACAGAATACGGCATGTTCTAGATGTCTTGCTTAGATTACATCTATACATTTGGCAGATGATTTTATTAGTAACTGATAATGAGTTATAAATGCTTTAATGTTATTAACTTGCCACAAAACAGATAATATTATTACTGATATCAAATCTGATTGTCCATGTTTAAATATGAGCAAATGTAAGAGACTTGATGTTTTTCTCACACAGCTACTGAATGTTCAGAAGATCACACAAAACTTACTTTATCACACTATATTTGGTGTTGCTTTTTATTACTCAAAATAATAACTTAGAAAAGAACTGCATGAACATTCTGATTCCCTATAGGAAGAATGAAAATCGTTTTTACATGTTCGTGTCAGCAAACCCTTTAAAGTGTTATAGTGTGATATATTGTTTAAAGAGCTGTTTTTTGTAGTAGATGTGATTTGTCATGTGTGTACACACTGATGGGACTAAGACTGAATAATGAGTCACTGTGTTTCTCCAGTTCACACTTCCTTTCCAAGTTCCTTTCCTCCTCTTTTCATCCTCATTCCCTCGTCTGTGTGTGTTTTTGTGAACAGCCGGCTGGTGGCCTTGAATAGAAAACAACTCTATTCCGGCCTTGGATTGAAACTCTATTCCTCTCCAAGGCATCACACACATGAAGGATAATTTGTGGATAAAAATTAGTAGTGATTAGTGAATTGTTAAGGCTCCCTGTGGACCCCTACAATAATTTCAGCAAATACACTCTATGTTGGCATTTTGAATTTACGCATTTGGCAGAGGCTTTTATCCTAAGTGACTTACAGTGCATTACTATACATCCTGAGTATTCGCAATCCATGGGATCGAACCCATGACCTTGGCATTGCTAACGTCATGCTCTTACCAACTAAGCTACAAGTTTTTAACAAATATTACTGGCCATCATCCAGTCCACTGTCTAGATATAAGTGGCTATTGGAAAAATCTGGAAACACCATTGCACCAACTAACAATGTCCTAGCAACCACCCACAACACCTGAGCACTGTGGCAAAGAGTTTTGCATGGGCAAGCTCCATTTTCCACATAAAATACTGTTTGCATACAATTTTCACATTAGACCTCAGTACAGTATTAAAAGTCTTAAGAAAATGTGAAGGAAAATGGCTTTCATCTAACCCCAAAGTCCTGCTTTGAGAAAGAGAGACTGGAATTTAAATCAGTGCTTTTTACCTGTGCAATGAGGCAATGTAACACACCTCTTTTGGTGTGAAGCCAGACAGGAAGTACTGTGTGTACTACACTAGTGTGCACTTTCAATAGGTTATCAGCTGCCAACTTCTGTTAACCGCTGCTGTCACGGAGACTGAGCGCTCAGACAACAACACCACAAACAAGAGAGTACAACCTGAACTTTCCCAGCCATCAGACATTATCTGCTGCGTGACAGATTCTGACCTGAGCTATAATAAGAGAAACAGTACCGTCTTACCCTGATAGTAAATGGGCACCTATTACTAGCGCCCGATAATAAAGTCATACTGTGAACATTCAACCACACAGGGCTATGTGAAACCAGATCAACAACACAGTGATCAACAATAAGGATTTTTCCTGTTGGTTCAGTCAATAGTTCAGATTGTTTGCCCTGCCAACATTTTTTTTGGCCCCAACAAAAAATATTGTTTGATTTGTAAAAATGTAAATGGTTCGCATGTGACCACTTGCGCAAAACCACGTGATTGTGTTTATTACTTGATCACAATTTTTAACCCTAACTGGTGCTTCTATGACTATAACCATTTTAACAAAACCTCACCTCACAAAAACACCACCGCGCTAACCCAACGTGATGTGAGCCATGACACGTGATAAAAGGTTTCATGTTAATCAGAGTTTTTGTCCTAGCCAGCCACATCAATGATACGCGACGAGCGAGATTTTTTAGGATCAGTTTCTATTTTGCGACTTTGTGGCAGCCTACACAGCGATGAAAGTTCTGCGCCTCGTGAATATTAATCATAAATCATGGATAAGAAACGACAGATCATTGAAGTTTAGAATCAGAAATTCTAAGAAGAGGCCCCCTGAGTTTTTAAAGGAAGGTCATAAAAATCACAGCGTCCTGTGCGGCATTATGGAAGCTCCAGCATGAGAGGGTGTGAAACAGAGAAAAACTGTTTGGCCATGTTCTGTGATTGATTGTCATGTCACAACCCTTTTTCATGTTCATGTGACAGTCACCGAAATCATATCACGTTGCGTTTGGTTTAGACCAGTGTAATGCAGATTTTCACGTTTAGACAGACGTTTAGATCAAACCAATCACTACAAAGTTTAATACATCACATATTTATGTTTGCAATAAACATGATCAACAAAGACTAGTTTTAGTAACAGCAGAGGACTGGAGTTCTCACACTGGCTCTATTTTATCAAGCCCTACAATGCGTTATAATTTTGGTCCTCTAAGCAACAAGCCAATGCATCAAAATCAATAAAACGTTCAATAACATGCCAGTGACAAAAACATTCATTTAAAAAGAAAGTACACATAATGGTTTTGAATTCAATTTGTAAACCTAGGGCGTTAACAAACTCGTATTCAACCATTAAGTGTGCATATTATTGCAGTGAAAAACACCCTAATTTTATAATCATTATGCTGATTCAAATAAACACGCAACACAGCTTCTGAAAAACACATTACACTGGGATTTTGTCCACACACACATTCTATTCTGGCTCTCAGGCACAGAACAAACAAGAATTACTCAACCGACCGGAAGAACCAGACCATGTGAGTTTCTGCGTGTGTGAAGCATGTATTACTCTGTTCTGACACACTGCTAAACGCATACCAAAATAATGATGGGATGCTCGCATTCATATGCTGAACCAGAACTAATGCATGCAGACATTCCTAAAGAATGAATGACCTTGCACACAGTGTACATATAGAAGCTGTCAGTCCTTCTATAGGCAACCAAACGTATGGCAAACAAAAATGGCCTTACAGCCATTGATAAAAGTCTGAGATTTTTAAGTTGTTATCAGGGCTAAACAGTATCTGTAGAGTTATTATTCCTGTTTTTGTGCAGATTTCCGATGCTAGGTCAACCCCTCGCCATAAAACCTTATTTGTCCAATTCCTATTCAAAACTGTATGCTAAACTGTTTATTAATCAATCATAAAAAATGCATTACATTTATATACATACATAGATTGAATAACATATCAAAAAATCTGTGCTGTGACTTTTTTTTACAGTGCAGTATTTTTACTATCAGTCTGGATGGATAAATTACTTTAGAATGATGTCATGTATGTAATCATATGTAGGTAAACACAGTGTCTCTGTGCTCCAATCAAATCATTGTTTGAACATCACAACATGGCAACCACTAACTGACCAATGATGCATGCTTTGGAAAAACCTGTCCTGTAAGAAAACCGTCATTATGTTTTTAATTCCATTTGATGCCACTAATGGTGCATAAAAGCCCATTTCATCTAAAAGTTAATTAGAACACTTACCAAAACATCACATGCCTGTGTTTGTTTGTTTTTTCAAAATGCAGGCAAAGACATTTCCTGCTGTCTATGACAAGATACATATCTGACTGTTACGGTGTCATTTAATATGTGATGATGGACAAACTTGTGCTGAGATTCAATTGCTAACGGTCTCCAATACAAGTAGCAACATTTATCAATCCAGTCTTGAACCAGCAATCCATCAGTTTGCAAGACTGCTCTTTTGTTTATTAAAAATGAACTAAACTACTACTTTTATAACTATGACTATTTACAAACACTCACAAACGACTACAGAAACACAATCACTTAATTCAGTGTTATGCATTAGTTTAGCTGATTAGCTTGATGATAGTTATTTTTGTAAAATATTTTATTTATTCAGATATGTTTTGTTTCAGTTTTGTTTACATCACTTAGAATCCTTCAAGGGGCAGAGTTTGACAAACACTGATAAGGCATATCAGAGTCAGCTTGGCACACTGACAGTAATTGGTAGCAAGTCAAGTGAAGCAACAAACCGGGTCTTACAGTTCACTAACCACACACAATACCAGAATATCAGAAGTATCAGTAACCTATACAAAATGACTAAACATTGCAGAATCATTCAGACCAAAACATACCTTCAGACTATCTAATCTTGCTTAGTTTAATGTATGAGAGATCTGCACAGATTATATAAGGACCCATGCCACTAAATTGTCCTGATGGCACAATCTGATTCTGTTGGTCAGCAAGAAATGTTTTTTGCAGGTTGTTGACTGTCGTAGCACCTCAATGATGCTGAAAGACTGCATGCTAAAAATATCTTTGCAAACAAACAAATGCTGAAAACATGCTCCACTTTTGCAGTTATGTTTGTTTGTTACGTCTGAATCACAGCGCTGACACAGTTACACAAACGTCCTAAACACATGACCTTTGGAATAACTTCCATTCAGTGAGCAGGAAGGAGTGTATGATTTCCTAAGAAAACACATTCTCTTTACCTGCACCGAGTGCACGTACACAAAGAGCAAAGCAAAATGTATGAAACTTTTTCCGTTACTTGTAAACAAGTATCCACCATTCAAATATTAGTATCATAAAACATTATTATTATTAAATATATACAGGACATATGTTTACTCCAAATATGTCAAATACAATATCAATGTGACATGTTTTGAATCTCTTTTTTATCTTAAATCTTGCATCCTGGCATTCTTTCATCCTTGCATTTTCGCTCATATTAAATGTTTGGGGTTGCAGGTTTTATAACAATAAAATACTAAAACAAACAAACCCAAAAGCATTCTAGTACTATGATGTTTTGGGCATGCTTCTTTGGTAATACCATGTTTTTTGCATAAATATCATACCAATACCATGTTTAGGGCAAGCCCTACAGTATTATTTAAAGAATCATGTAATTACCATGTCAATATATTAATATGTAAATCAATTAGTACTGGGCAATTCCAGTGTTATGGATGTGCCATTTTCAGTCAAAACCTAAAACGTATATTCTCAGATTATATATTTATTACCAATATACTAAATCATCTGTTTATATTTTACTAAAGACTCATTTATAAGGAATATAGACTGTTATGGATGTAACAATTCTGTAAACAGCACTGAACCTGCCTATGAAAAACCGTGATTTAAACATAAAGAAATGCTTTAAAAACTCAGAGAGACCTCACATGAGTATTTAAACCATAAAAGTTTGACATCTGAGCTGTCCCGTATGATGAAAAACTTTCTTTTTTTATCGTATGCCTGACATTTCCATGGAATTGCCCAAACAATATCAACAATGATAGTGTGTGTGTACTTGCAACAGACACTATAGTGAAAAAGTTTTTTGTTGCTGACTTCAATGTTGAATTTGCTATGAACATAAATATCTCAGTATTTTAGCTTAAAAACCAGCAGTTATTAAGTTTCATAAAGATGGTTTGAGCTGTTGGCTTGTTGTGTTTAAACGCTATTGTCCAGCAGAAGTTGCAAATCAAGTTTGCGTGACATACTTCACCCACGACTAATGCGCCAACAGTATGACGGGACAACGACGAGACTTTTCTGAACTTATCCGCATTAAATCAGTTCAAACGAGTCAAATAAGTACACAGTATACGAGCAAAGCACTTTAACTTGTGATCCACAATCTCAAATCCACACTGCAAACGCGACGAAACTAAAGCAATGTGTGTTTGTGTATGTGTGTGTTATAGTTTCTCCTCAGGAATGTTTCTGTAACAGCGCTTCACAAACTCCAGCTGCTGTTTCTTTCTGCTAAATAACTTTAGTTGACGGTAACAGACGTATGATAATATAATACGGGAAGAGTTGGGGAATGTGACCCACCTTCTCTGGCTTTAGCGCCCGTAATGCCCAACAGCAGCAGCAGAACGCGGACGAGCCCGAAACTTCTGCGCGTCTCCATCGATTAATCCTCCATTAGTCCATAATTCTGCGCTTAGTGCCCAGATCCCCTTCACAAAACACAGATCCCACGCGTGCAGTCGATAAACGTTTAATACGACTCCTTTTTTCTTTGTTATTTCCCGAATACCACCAACTTCCTGACAGGAATGAGTGCGCCCAACTCTCCAGTATGCGCGCGTGTGCGTGTGTGCTATAATACGCGCGCTCCCGCGGAGGAGTGGCAGTACAGATTGACTTCAACAGTCCAGCAGCTTCATTCACACATGCACACATACAATACTGAGCGATTTAAAACCGTTAGGAAAGACCAGAAAGAATATTAAACATTTATTTAACGTATTTAACATTTATTTAGAGGCCCACGTAAAAATACTGTTTTTCTTTTAACTATATTTACCTAAAGAAAAAGAATCCTAGGCATTATAGTGTTTTGAACCTTACCACAGTAAATATTAAGCTATACTACAGTAGCCTACTTACTAGTTTATCAATTTACTGTAGTTTATAACAGCTTTAATAAAGTGTATAAGTATTATAATATACTACAATATACCACACTTTTCTACAGTTTACAATAGTAAACATCAAAGTACTACAGTATGCTACAGTACTGTAGTATTTCTTATTTATTTAAGCTATAAAATGTTTATTATTGTAGTTGTTTATCAACAACATTCAAACAGTAAACAATAATGAAACATGAATCAAGTTAAAATGGTAAAAACAAAAATATGCAGCCAACAGAAATTATAATGTGTAAATTATAGATATTAATTACATTAAAAGTACATGTGGCAACTTGCCCCAATAAAAACGTGACTACCTGCCATGACCTGACATTTAAGTCTTAGCTCAATCTACCTCAATCTTCTTTAATTATGTTGTTTACTCTCACTTTAGTTAGGCCACTGTGGTATCATTGGTTGAGTCATTTACTTGTTTACCAACAATCTGTTACTGATAAATATTACAATATGGAAATTTGAGTTTGAAAGACTTTTTACTTGTTGCATGTCATTACAAGAACAGTTACTAATGAATAAGAAAAGCTGATAATGAACAGTCTCCAGTAAAACACAAATAAATATTAGAAGTTGTGAAGAAAGAGTATAGCCATTTATGGTTAATTTATCTTTAATAGTATTGTGTGTACTGTGCACTACTAGCTAACTGATATTGTGCAACAGTTCCAAAAATAAAGTATTAGCAAATATTAGGTATTAGTTTAAAGAAACACATTTGCTTTTTTAAGGCACATTTGTTTTTAAAATTGCTGGTCTGTGCATTTTTGGTTGCAGCTAAATCTTTTCGTAAAAGTCAACATGCCTGGGGAAAATTCCAGAGAATGGCATGTGTGGCTAAAGTGCCCTTGTTTTGTCAGACTGATAGTGAGCTTGTTTGTAGTCCAGTCCCAGACTCTGTAGGCAGAGGAAGGAGGAGGAATAATAAACCTCATTCATTCCAACTATCCAGTCTCTTCTCACCTTCTACAAGACCCCTCTCAGATACAACCCACAAGTGAGTAAACCTTACTTTTATTTATCATGTGCCTGTGTGTTTATTTAGGTGTGTGTTATTAAACAATGCCAGCTGCATGCTAATTTCTAGATTGTAACAAGTGCAACACATTATTAAACAATGATACTTCTTTAATGTATATAGTTGGGGGTCAAGTGCCTTACTCGAAGACACATCACAGGTTTCTCCAGATCACAAGTTGTCTATCTGGAACAACAACAGTAACATCTGCATTTTAAGTGCTATTAGACAGTTAGATAATGAGTACATCCAGAATAGCATTCATATTTGACTCATAGTCTAGTATTTGCAATATGTATAGCATGAATTTTGTGTAAGCAAATATTTTATCTTGTTGCAGTTGAACTATTAACCATTTTAAGTTGACATGTCAGTGAAAAAAAGATACCAACTACTGCATTTGGTTAAAGTTGTGTTTTATGTTGCACTTATTGATACAGCAGTTCAGCCTGATCTTACAGGAATTTGTATTTTACCAAAGTGGAAAATTTATACTACAATTATACAATGATTAGAAAAAATCAATGATAAAGCCCCAACCCTAATTTAGCCAATATTGAAATGTTCAACTTTTAATTTGTTGTGAAAAGTGAAAATCTGTCCAATAATAGAGGGAAAAAGTAAAAGAATTAATAGAGCACAATTTTATTAATTTTACTTTTTATACACAATTGGAGCTGTGTACAACTGGTGGAGAAAGGTGCAATACAATACAAAGATAAGAAAGAGAGCTAGAGAGAGAGAGAGAATAAGAAGAGAATGTGAAAGTAAAGGAGATATACAGATCAAGTCCCTGTTGAGGACGGCTTTGGATTGGTTGCAGTCAAACTGACTCATGGAAAAGAAGGTAAGATGACAGTAGTAGGACCTTTGGGAGATTAACTATTATCCAGAAGCCCTGGAATAACCTAATGTACATTACATACAGACAAAGTGTCAATAAAAATAATAATACTAAGAAATGATTTACAAAAAACAACCAATTAGCAGTACAGCCATACAGCATATCATCCGCCTTCATTTATTTCAAATCCATGAGAAAAGGTCAAGTTTACATTCAGCATGCAGGTTATTATACAGTATAATCCAATCAAATGTAAAGTTTCTTAATGGATTCTCAGAACAGATCAAATAAACCCAATATTTAATGTTTTAGAAACATAATTAAAACTCCCTCTTAGTTGTATTGGATTTTCAAATGACATGATGTATTGTTGAGTGCAGCCAACAGCCCCTGCCATCACTGTGCCAGACACCCTTGATGTCCCCTCCCCCCGTCTACCACTTTTAGCCTTTCTAAATGTCTATATTTACCCCCCAGGCCTGTCACGCTTACACACTTCTTCTGACACAGACACACACACACACACACAGAGCACAAGTGACAATCTGGCAAACAAATGTTACGGTTTTGGCTTGAATGACAATAGCTATAAAAGGTGAGTATTCATTTGACAATAATACAAGAAGGCAGAAACACAGTTTGGCACTGGTGAAAAAGAGTTTGGGTGGATGGCAAGAGATGAAAGCAGCTCTATTTCTCATTAATCTGAACCGCTGGCTTACACACATTCACATTAACAAGAACAACAAAAGTGCTGCCTTTTATGAACAAAATTAGAAATAAAAAATGCTAGGCATGAAGTGACAGAACACAAGAGGCCGCTGAGGATAACAAACCGATACAGCTGGAAATGTGTGCAAATAAAAACAAATTGCACAGCAACTTACACACACATACACTTTCTAAATCCTTTTTTATCCTTTTTCCACGACCTTCTGTAGAAAACTAATTCTGATCCATGTAATCCTTTCATCGCAAAGGCATTCTTGGTGAAAATAATGTCAACCGCAATCAAAAAACAATGCTAAATGCTTAAAATAAAAGGTAAACACAATAAAGCACAAAGTGATGGGATATATATAAAAAGTATAAGAAAATAAACAAGAGAAAAGCAGCAGAGGAAACCAGCTCCCAAAGACGCAAAAAGTCATTTCTTAGCTGTCTTTTATAATGCCATTTCACACACGTTACTGTAGCAAATAAAGATCAGACCAGGTTTTTATATTCAGAGGAAAATAACTTTCTCTGTGGCAGGTGACTGTAGATTCAAACTGATTAATATTTTCACTAAAAATAAAAACTGTGTCATCATTTACTCATCCCTATACCCTTCCAACCCCTGTAGGACTTTTCCTTTGTTTCACGTTTAGTAGAATGCTAAATTTGTCCTATAATTAAAGTATAAAGTTAACATGGTTTGTCAAGACATGACAGCTCTGTGAAGGCAACAAACAATAGCATTCGGTGGCATGAACATCAAAACTAATATGTGTCCTAAGACAGATGAAATTCCAGCCTCTTCATTGTAGATGTACATGCAGTGATGCTTTATTATGATTTTTCAACTTTCCTGGTCACTGCGTGCTTTTATTGTATGGATTACCATAAACGCTCCTTAGTCTTCATTTGTGTTTCATGTAAGGAAGTAAAACCATCCCGAGTAAATGATGACATTATTGTAATGTATGAGAGAACTACACCTTGATACTGAGTGATAGCCACAGAAAATAACCTGGTGCCTCTGTGGAGAAAGCTGGACAGATCGCTATGCACTACTGAGGCAACAAAAACGAAAGAGAAGCCATTCTTCTTCACTCATCAACACAACGCTCTCTGCTGGCAGCTACAGGTTTTGCACAGCCACTCGTCTCAGAAACAGAGCACATTGCTCAATCATAACCCCTCCTGAGTACCGATGCTCAGCACACTTATGGTGAACAAATGTTAAAAACTAAAACACACTCTACCTCTATCTCTGAAATATATTCACACTTCATGTTCTTTAATACTTGCACTCCACAACTCCAGGCAGGTATAAATGAGAGACACTAACAACTGATGCGAGGATATTAATTGGCAAAGATGGTGTTAGTCTTTTTAGAGAGAAATGAGATGATAAATGCAAATGTACTCTACTGATCGACTAATCGACAGAAGGCAAAGCTTAGTGAATGCAAACATCAACCAAGTTTAAGCTACAGTACACTTGGATTTCCTTAAGATTAGACCAAACTACCTGTTCTGTACAATGCAAAATAAAAAAGAAAAGAATATGTAAACACAACAAAACAAATGAATTCAAACTTCGGCCCTGGGACACATGCAGGGAGTCATTGCGATTGAGGACTGGCTCAGTTCGACTCCCGTTTGCCCTGATGGGAAGGATATCAGAGGAGGGGTTGGGGTTCTGAGACTGTTTCCTCCTAGTCCAGTTTCACTCCAGGCTTCTCTGTGTTTAGGAGGTGAAGGCTGTCGTCTATGAGAAAACTAAGAAGACACAGAAGTAAAGCAAATGTGGTTTGTAGGCATTTACCTTGCAGGTTGGTTTCTTTGGGATTTTGAGGACATTTTAAACTTACACAAGGCTAAATATTATTAGACCAAATGAGTACAACATTTAACATAACATTACAAGTAATCAAGCACATTTTAAACTTACACAAGGCTAAATATCATTAGACCAAATGAGCACAACATTTAACATAACATTATTACACATGTAATTCAATTTACGAAATAGAACTAAAACAGGCCCGACAAGTCAAGCGAGCACATGTACCTGTAGAAGAGGAAGTGGACGGGCACGGTGCTGAGATGCCAGACAGCATGAGCGTCTAGAACCCAGTAGAGGGGAGGGAAATCCAGCAGCTCCAGAAGGGCGAGACCGTGAAGTAAAAGCACCACCATACCACACTTCCACCAGTATGGCAAGATTCTCCGGTTCTGCCAACACCAGCACAGCCACCATAACAGGTTTATCATACCTGTTTAAAAAAGCACCACCAGAGGGGAACGCAGCGGACAGGACGGGTGGGTGAAAAGCTCTAAAACACCTGAACAGGCTGACAACATCTAGTGTATTTCACTATTAACTAGAGCTGGGTAGTATGAGGATATACGGGTCAGTGACACATAAGTTAAAAATATCCCACGTTGGCTTAATCCATTTTTCACAAATATTAATAGCAGTTGGGCAGGTGCATAAGACTCTTTTAAAGAGAAACAAATCCCACATACTACCATAACTTAAAAAACACTAAAAGTTAGCAGTGTCGTATCTTCTAGCAAGTCTGAAATATGATGAAAAGATCATTTGTAGCTACCTATTATTTATACAACACAGAGTGTGTTTACATACAATACAATGGTCTTATCTACCCAAAATCTTAAAAGGTTTAAAAACATTTCACATGCTAATTGAACCAACAAGAGCGTCCACATTTATGCAGACACAAGCAAATGTTCAAACAATGAATAATTTAAATGTAAAGTGAAACTGGGGTCACTTTGAAAAAGTCTAGATGTGTTGATCTGGTTTCACAATAACCCTTTGTTAGAAGGATTTTCATTATTTTTCAGGTCAAACACACATGGTGGATTGAGAGCCCCATGATACATATTCAATAAAATACAGTGTTGCGTTTTAAGTCTGACCTATAACAATACATGTATTGCACTATATTATTGGCTTAAAGAGTCGTATACTATAATAAACTTAGTGTTAGATCTGATTTTGTTGTATTACAGCAACAACATGTCTTACCTATGGAGGCATTGGCTATCATGTTGTAGCCATAGTCAAAACTGACAAAAGTCAGATAAGAGACATGAGACGTGAAGGCCAGAATGAGCAGAACTCCAACCATACTGGAGATCACAGGCCTCCTTAAGCCCAACGTCCTACAACACAAATATAATCCTCAAACCCTTGTTCATCAACATATGATGCTTCTGTTTTTCAATATAACTACATTTCCAGTACACAAACCTGACACAGCACAAGTAGATGGAGTAGAGAATGACAGCTGATGCACAGAAGTAATCCATCTTCTATAAAAGACAAAAAGAAAACATTATTGACATTTTTTGAGTTTTTTCCTGTAAAAGTCACTGTTACACAGGGTAATGAAATCGGCCTGTCACATTTGAAAAATTATTTAAACTTTCTTAAATGTACAAACAACACACCTTGCCAAACAGCACTGACAACATGAATAAGCAGAATAAGCTCACAGAATAGAACTATACGTCTGTCTAGTACATTCACATGTATCAACAATAAAAAATGAAGGAAGATTGAATGAGAAGCATAAAAGTATGTGTTACGGGAACGGCCCTTAAAGTCTACTTCACAAAGACTGACAAATCGAGTTGCAAAAAGATTGTTGTGGCTTGTAGGGAAGTGGAGGCTTATGTCTGTAAACCGTATATTTCTACTGAAGAACAAGACCAAGGAAATCCCAGGAAACTCATTTGTAAATTTAACTTGGATTAAGTCTTGAAAGGTTACCTCGGTTAGATAGGTGTCTCTCGTGTGGAACACTGTAGACCAGAACCATGCATTCAGAGACACCTGTGGACAAAAACATACAAACATGGTTTTTATATAGTGTGAATTTAGCTAAACTGGGAGAGTTTTAAATACTAAGATGATTGCCAAAAACTGTCCCCAAAAATCCAGATTAGGGATGACCTCATTAGTATATGAAGTAATGAAGTTCGGATCTGATTTCATTATTGGTGGCCATATATGTGGTATGATATGGATTAGTATGGCAGGATTTTGATCTAGTTAGATTTTACAGTGAGAGGGGCTAGCCAGTACAATACCGCAGAAAAAGAAACCAAGCAAATGGCTCTTGTTATGCATGACTGGTCATTTGTATGCAATTCTGGGGTTGAGGTTTAGCAATAGTGTTGGAGACTGTTATTGACAATATGTCAAAAAAAACCTCCAAGGCTGGTCTGTGGTTGTTTTGCACTGGTTTGCAATAGCCAAAATACATACACAAAATACTGTGCTTGGAAAAACATAGAAAGTAGTTTTACATTTTATTAAACTATTTATATCAACTATTTATTTTAATGCATATTCTTGCAATTTTATTGGCCTGCACTACGACTTTATTTGTATACTAGTACCGTCTCACCAGTGAGAAGGCTGTGATGGTGTGATACATGGGGCTCTGACGGGGGACGGCACTGCGGTATCTCAGCAGCATCAGCAGACAGGCCAGACCATTGAGCAGAGACGCCAGCGCGGATGCAGGCTCCTCAAAACACAGAAAACGGGCAAATGGCCACTAAAAGAAAATATGAGGATACAAAAATAAATTATGTGCATCTGCATTCATTTCAAGATTCCGTTGAATTAAGAATTTAGACACTGACCTTCCCGTGAAACTGTGGTACGCTATAACCCTCGGCCTGGTACAGACCCACTGTGGTCCACATGCACTGATACCTGCAGTCATCACGACATGTCCAGCCTGCAAGATCAGAAACTCCAAATGACTTCATACTAAAATGTCTGATTAGTTAGTCTGATTAATAATCATTCCTTATTATTATCATTCAATATTATCATTCAAATACATTTAAATGAATAGTCTTTTTTGTGATAACTGTAAAATAATGAATAAAGCTTAAAAAAATAATAAGTTATTATTATATTATAAAATATAATAGGTTAGTTTTACTATTGGGAAGGTTACTTAAAAAGTGATTAATTACTAACTACTAATTATATAGTCAACAGTATGATGAGAGCAATTAAAAAATCATAATTCTTCAGACTCAATAAGCCATAATAAAACAGTGTTTTGACATCTTGAACATGTTTAATAATTTCAGTAAAACCTTCCTTATTAGTTAACACAGGTAAATACTCCACCAAAAATCCTAAAAAACAATATTAATCTCAAATGAACTTTACCTGTATTAAGTAATACACAACAAAACACTTATTCAATACATAGAATTTTTTTAACAATTAATTTATTTTTTGCAACAAAATAAACTCATTTGATTTTATATTTAACATTGTTTTATACAGAATTGTTGTAAACTACATACAGTATAATGCCTGTTTATAGTAATAGTTATTAAATTGCTGTAAAATAAAGAGTAATCCCTTTATTTACTTTCCTCAGGGGAATTACTTATTGTAATCCATTACACCAAACAGGTAATGTTGTGTAGCCTACCTGTGAGCGCCATGTACGGAGGCTGGGTGGACTGGAATCCTCGCAGCCGGGCCCCTGTGCAGTTCGTCCGGACACACAGTTTGACGCAGTCGCGGTAAACGGGCTCTTTGTCCCCCTGAGAGGCGCGCACAGGAGCGGCCACGAGAAGCGCCGCCGCGGCCGCCAGGAACATCACCCGCGTCATACTGCTGTCAGTCAGTCAGTTGCGATCATAAGGCACAACAGAGCGACATCAGACCATCAGAGCGACTCTAATGACAGTCTTATTGACATGACACGACAGAGTTCGCAGCCACTATGTCCTTCGTCTGTAAAAGATGTGTCACTATAATTGTAAAGTTGCACTGTATGTGCTGACCGGCAACAAGTTTCACACACACATCTCGTTCACGAGCTGAATGTACATTTCACTTGGACAAACCCGGAAGTGTAATGAAGTGCGCATGCGCCAAACTCTCTCTCCTCAGAAACACACACACGCCAAAATGTGTGATTTATTTTAACTAAACATAAAAAACGGACATTTATTTATTAAGGTTAAATAGTTCAGTTTTTGACATAAAAATATTTTACAAAATAAATGTAAAAAATTCACCTACATTCAATCTAAAACAAAACCTACTGATTAGTGGTTTGTAACCACGTACAAATCAAGAAAGCGATTCATATATATTACCAATATCTCTCTCTCTCTCTCTCTCTATATATATTAATTACTTATTTAATCCATTACACCAAACAGGTAATGTTGTGTGTGTATAGATAGATAGATAGATAGATAGATACATAGATAGATAGATAGATAGATAGATAGATAATATTATGTATTAATATATATAATATATAATATTAATACAAAATAAATTTAAATACAAAAATCTTTTTAAATATAAATATAGTATATCAACAGTAATCAATATATAATATGTATTACCATAACTTACAGCATAATAATAACAATACAATGTTACTTAATACTGAGAAAACAGTAGATTCTAATGGTTTTCATTACAAATACCACTGTGAACTATCAACTGCTTACTGCTAACAGCTGCTTAGTTCATAGTTTTTTACTATAAAGCTATAACATAAACATCAGCTTTTTAGCCACCGTATTGTACACCAATATCTTCTCTTAAAGTCAATTGCACAGCATACAGTACTAATATAGTATTGTGTATAACATGCTTTTTTGAATACGGCACATTTCTGTAAATGCATGTCAACTTAATATTTTGCACAAAATACAAACTACATACATAACAGTACCGTAATATGCCATTCTGAACATAGATATAGCCTTCTGTACTTTACTTGCAAGACAATTACAGTTTAGTTAAAAAGGCAAAAACTGTAATAACAGCAGGTAATAAAGATTTTATTGAAATGCAAGATTACTGCATTTTGCAAAATTTTTACAAAAATGAGAAAAAACCATAGTAAAAAAATTTTAACATCAAAAACATCTGTGAAACAATTACTCTTTTAGCCTTACATTTATAAAGGCTTTAAACATCGTCTTTATTATTGCATTTACATCTATTCAACTATCTACTGTTTTCAATGTACAGTACAGTACATTATTATCCAAGCAAATTATTATACATCAAGATCTATTCTTTTCTTGGCTGTAGTATTCTTGCATAATGATAAAAACAAGCATCTCACAGTGTAATACTTAAACCTAATTTCAAGGGAAAAGAAATGTCCAAAATATATTTTGTAATTTAAATTATACCACTATCAGTTGAATATAACACATGAATATAATAATTTCAGAAAGTATATAACAATTAATATCTTTTCTTCTTTTGAGGTGAAGCGTTCAAGCTAAAAAAATAAACTCTGCAACTCAATGAAAGAAAGAAAACAATACTGTCTATGAGAAAACAAGGTTCAAAGTATATCTACACAATGGCCATACGTGTCCCCGGAGAATGTTCACATTTAAGCGTAAATGCATTTGTGCAATCTCAGATTGCGTGGATCTGCATATCTCTTTCCGCATTTATCACAAATGTACTGCTTCCCCCCTCCATGAACGTGTCGTTTGTGAGTACGGAGGTGACTGCCTTGACTGAAACACTTGCCACAGTACTCACAAGTGTATGGCTTCTCACCAGTATGAATCCTCTGGTGTAGTTTTAAACTGTTAGTGTTGTTAAACCACTTATCGCAGAAGTTACACCCGAAAGGTTTTTCACCTGAATGCGTGCGACCATGTGAAATGAGACTGCTCTGCTGACTGAAGCTCTTCCCACACTCCTTACAACTAAACGGTTTCTCTCCTGTGTGGATCCTCTTGTGGATCTTCAGGTTAACAGCCTGTCGGAAGGTCTTGCCACACAGATCACAACTAAACGGCCGCTGGTCCGTGTGAATGCGTTCGTGATTTTTAAGGTTGACCGCGTGTCGGAACGCCTTCCCGCATGACACGCAAGAGTATGGTTTCTGTCCCGTGTGGATAAGTTGATGCGTTTTTAGCGTTATGGCCCGTGTGAAACTTTTCTGACAAATTGAACATCGAAACTCTTTTTCTCCACTATGGGTGAGTTGATGTCTGGCGAGATTTTGAGCAATGTTGAATCTTTTTCCACAGACGTTGCAGCTAAAGGGTTTTTCGCCGGTGTGGATTATTTCGTGGGTTTTGAGGTGTGCAGCTTTTCCAAAACATTTACCGCAGACTTTACAAGCAAACGGCTTTTCTCCAGAGTGCACTCGATGGTGGTCAGAGAGACTCTGTTTGTGAGCAAAAGCTTTGCCACAGAGGACACAGCCAAAGGGCTTTTCTCCAGTGTGTATGCGCTGATGCGATCTGAGATTGATTGCTGAAGAAAAACTCTTGCCACACTCAGAACAAATAAAAGATGTCTTTCCACACAGAGTGATGCCGTCTTGAGGATCTTTACTTTTCTCTTGTAAAGGAGATGTTAATCCATCTTCTGATGTAGTGATTAGGTGACCTGGAAGGCGAGCAATTGAATAGTTTTCAATAAAAGCATGAATAGGGTCATACTAACAATGGCTAAATATTTGTTGAACTCCACTGGCATACCTGTAGCGATGGACTGGAAGTCAACTTTTCCTAATTCATTTTTGATCGTCACAGCCAATGTCACAGGAGATTCTGGACCGTCATCCACTGCCTCTTCAGACTGAGGGCATAAAAAGTTTTTATTCTATAGTAATTTAGCATGGTTTTGGCTGAATCAACATCAATACGAATCAGACTGACTAGCTTTATGGTGCTTTACAACATTTGCGTCATTCATTCTACCTCATTTCTCGTTCTGGTCTCCAGGGTTCTTGCACCTCCGTCATAAGAATGTTCCTCTTCTAAAATGTACAAATAGAAACATGTTGATACATGGACATTATATATCAAGTTTACAATTAACAGCAAAACTTGATTTTAAAGGGGTCACAACACTCACCAAGTCCTCCAACAGACAGAATGTTCAAGATACAGCCCGGCCGTTTCGCTCGCTTGCCTGAAAATGTTTTGCACTCCAGATCCATCAGAAATTTGGTTTCGTCGACAAGTTTGATTATTTTCCCGAGAGCCTCATTTCCCAATATTTCCATAACAGACGCAAACTGCTTCTGAAAAGATTCAGTAATTAAAAATATCAATACATAATAATCATAATGTTACACAACAAGTACTATAAAACATTGTTTACATATTCTGCACATTTGCATTGGCTCTTCCTAGCAATGATAATGTGCTATTAAGTATCCATATTAGTTACCATTAATACTACAGAAATCAAATTACACACAAAATTTGTATAAAAGTAGTGTGGTATTATCAGATGGTATTACAGTGGTATTTTAAACTGAACTGGATCATTGCCACAATATACCATGGTATTTACATGGTACTCAAACACACTAACAACACAGTCATGGTATTACTATGGTACCATGACTGATGATACTTTTTGAACATTAACTTTGCTAATGGCAAAACAATATATGAATCCAACTGTTTCAAAACATAATTCACTAATAATTTTACATCTAATTTTCAAATTAACATCTAGCATGTCATTTTGTATCATCTACAGCAGGTGTTTTCAGACCTGCGCAAACACTGCGCTGATCTTTATACAATATGCACACGGACTTTTATAGCGCTGTGAACGCGTTACCAACGCGTCACAAGTTTATGTAACAGGCCGCAGATCTATAAACACCATTGCATTTTAACCTCACCATTCTCTGCTCTTTTTCCGTCTTCAGTTTTGAATGTACCTCCTCTTTTTCACTCTGATCTCTACATACATTATTAATAAGAAGTAACAGCGCATCATCTTCCATGATTTTGCGCATTTCACCGATAGCTGCGTAAATTAACGCTTCTATTACCGACGCGACATGCGTCTGTAACGCCACGCAACTCGACATTCTGCTTAAAACAAGACTCAAACCTCTGCATTCAAGCCTTTACGTTCTGATTAATTAATGCAATCAATGATACAGCATTATCTGCCCTTTAAAGTGAGCAAAAATAAGAAAAGATACTTTAAGAAACGGTGACTGCAGCTAGCGGAAGTACAACAAACGTGCTAGATGCGGGGTCATCAACTACATAATAAAAGTTCATTGTTAGTTACACTTATAATGTATTTGTGTGTATTTCTTTGAGTATAAAATTAATTTAAAGGTAATGTGCATTATTTGTATATTTTTCAAGTTCATAGTAAACAGATAAAAAGGTAGGTTTATAAAAAGAGTAGCAGAAAGGAAGATTATAATGCCAAGAACATTAAACTTAAAATTGAAGGATATCATACGCGATCGCCAAAATGATTCATTTATAGTAACTATATGGATAATAAATTTAATACATTTGTTTTATGACACTGAAAAGACGCAGCAATACGCGATGACGTTTGATGACGTATACAACACGCGCCAAAGTTTTGGCGCGACCTGCTGTTGTCTGTGTTGTTGAAAGCGTTTGGTTGTTGTAGCTGTTTTTTGTGGGGTTATTGTCATTTGTAACAGTTGTGTCACAGGTAAATCTATAAATTACAACAATAAATCTGTTTATATGCAACGGTGTGTAGACTCAACAAGCTGTTGTACCGTTCACGCATGGCTATTTATTTTTCATCTGTGAATGGTTTTAAGAGTCATTCATTACTGGTGTTAAGTATAAATTCAAATGTGATGTAAATAAAGATGTGAATGATGGCTTGTTTTTACAGTAATGGGTCTGCTGGAGCAGTGTGAAGATCTCTTTAAGACGTCTGATCTGTATAAAGTTCTGGGTCTCTGTAAGGAAGCATCAGATGCAGAGATCAGACGCGGATATTATAAAGTTTCTCTGCAGGTTCATCCTGACAGAGCTCCTGATGATGACTTCGCTACCACCAAGTTTCAGGTAACATCTGGATTTTACTGTTCGAGTCTTTCCAGTAATATTTACTGTAAATAACTTCTTTCATTGACTGGTGTAACACATACAAAGCTCCAGGTTTTATTTCATAGGATGATGTATATATCTGTGCTTCTATATACATATATTTTGTATGTTCTTCAAAATATTGTGTATTTTTAGATAGACTTTTATTTTTGTTGTCTGTGTCTGTTCTGGACACTTCTGTCACATTGTGTGTGCGCACAAGCATTGGCAATAAAATCTCATTCATTTAATCTTTTGTAACTGTGCACATTGTCCCTGCTGGCTTTTGTCTGGTACCTTACAGAAAAAACAGTGTTTTGTGACAAATAATTTCAACTTTACAATGGTTTTCCAGGTACTGGGAAAGGTATATGCTGTCTTGGCCGACAAGGAGCAAAGAGCAGTCTATGATGAACAGGGAATTGTGGACGAAGAGTCTGACTCACTTAATCAAGATCGTAATTGGGAGGAGCATTGGAGAAGATTGTTCCCCAAGGTATTTCTTACATCATATGCAGTTTTACACATTGTTATACTAAAGATGCCCTGTTGCTTCAACGCTTGCAATATTTTTCCATCATAGATCACATTGCAAGACATCCTGGATTTTGAGAAACAGTATAAAGGCTCTGATGAAGAGGTGGATGACCTGAAGAGATTGTACATGGAGCATGAAGGAGACATGGATCTGATCATGGAGTCCGCTTTGTGTTGTACTTACGAAGATGAACCACGAGTCAAAGACATACTACAGAAAGCCATTGATGCTGAAGAGGTGTCAGCCTTCAAAGCCTTCACAAATGAGAGTGTCAAGAAGAAGAACAACCGCAAAAGAAAGGTACCGTGGCACTTGTGTTGTATAGTACATTTTATTATTAAATAATGCATTATAATAATACATATTGTGTATTATTATTAAAAGCGGATATTATTTGATTGAATATACTTTTGTTAATGCCTGCAATATTTCAGCTTAATTTTCAAAAAGTCCAACCAACCAGCTTTATGTTTAATTTTGAAATAATTATTGTTTTTGTCATTTGCAATGCCTAATAGGATTGTTATATATTATTGTTGTCATTTTGTTTGTGGTTTATCAAAGCTGATGATTCTTAAAATGACTTAAACCAAGACTTAGAGCTTATTTTTAATTTGTTTAGGCAAAAAAAGAATGTAAGGAAGCAGAGGAGATGCAGAAGGAGATGGGCTTGAACAGTGAGGACAGTCTGGTTGCTTTAATCAAGGTAAAATAACAAAAACTACTGGGAGAACTGCTGGGAATTTAAACCAGTTTTAATTGTATAAAATAAAAGACCACAAAAAGTCTTAGCTTTTGTTAAATATTCAAGCTTTATTCATAAAATTATTATTATTAATTATTATTATATTTTGTACAAGCTTATATAAAGCCTATAACTCAGACAAGGCTTATAGTATTCATATTAATAAATTGTTTTTCCAGCACTGTGGATACTGTCACAAAATCTTTATTTTTCATTTTTTACTAATTTTCACAGCCTCATAACTTGTTTTTCTATGTTGTTGACCTCTAAGCAAAGACAGCAGTCCAAAGAAAATGGATTTAACTCCCTCATCTCAGATCTGGAGGCTAAATACTGCAAGAAGCCTGTGGCAGGAAAGAAGGGCAAGAAAAAGTGAACGATATTTCAGTCTGATTACTTATAATGTGTCTGATTTATTCTGTTCTAGAACTGTAAATATTAAAGGGCACATTTTTAAATAGTGACCCTTTTCTAGTTGTAAAATACCCATTTGATGATGTATGAGACTAATGACAGATAACAGAAATCAGTGTAATTACTGTGCATTTTGCTGTATGTTTCCCTGTTCAGACCACAGACTATAAGCACTTGATTTAAAATGTTACTACAAGTTTTCCATTACACAGAATGCTTTGTTTGTTTTCATTTCTTTGTTTTTGTTGTGTTATTGATAATGTAGCATGATCATATAAATATAATAAACTTGTTTTGCTTATGAAAGTCTACTGTTGGGATATGCATGTTCAGACTGGACTTTATACACTCAAGTTCCTTTTAAAATGGGTACAGATCGAAATGTCTGGCATGGGGAAAAATCTAATAAGTGCAAACAGATTTTAAAGTTGTTTATTTTTAATATAAAACATTTCAATTGGGTTTAACAACACTACACTGTAGTAATAACTGATTACTTGGTGAAACCGATGATATTTGTTGAAAGCAGGGTTGTCCAAACTCAGCATCGTGAAGGACTTTTTGGATCTGAAGCTTCACCAAGGACTGTTTTGAAGCAGGTAAACGTCTTAATGCAGGTGCTAAACTTCGAAGAAATAAATCAACCTCATCGAGCTGCTGTTCGTCTTTCTCTCTGTCCCGGGCATCTTTAGTTGCCAAATACCGCTCAAGCAGGTGTAGTGTCTCTGAGTGTTTTCGCTTTACACCGGTGGACTGGACTCCTGGACTTGACGTGGACGTTCCTGTGCTGGTGCTGGCTGGTTCCGTCCCGCTGTCTTCATCTGGCTCGTCATCCTCAATTTTGTGGGGGATGCTGTTCAACATAACGCTGTACATAAATCATAACAATGCATTGTGATGAGACATAATGACACAAAATACCTGACAATTGCATTGCTAGCATAAAAGTATACTAACTGAGAAACAGGAATACAAAGAGGGAAACTGTCATACAGGAATGTCAAAGATTTTAAAAATGAATTGTTATTAATAGTCATTTCTGCCATGTTGTAGAGGTGGTCCAAAGAATTGGACTACTTTGAGTTATTGACCTTTCCATTTTTAATATAAATATTATGAACAGCATGGCTAAACATGAATCACTGTTTTCAACAATTAATTGAGAAACAATTTTTAACATTTTGTTTTACAATTATATTATAGATTAAAATCTACACTTTCAGATTCATGAGAAACACTTTGGTACTGTATGATTTAAGCAAGAAAGCAGCAATCACGAGCTACATTGAGCGTTAAATATAATTCAAAGAATTTTTATAACACTAATGCTTTTCGAGCACTGTAATAACAAATCAGCTGGTTTTGCAGCATATGTATAGTAAAATATGTATTTTTTGTTATGTTCCAATACCTTCTGTGTTCTGTGCATGGCTCAAGAAAATCCATCACTCGCATATATTTCCACTGTTTCTTATTCTTAGCCATCCGTCCACCGTGACCGCAGTCCTGCTCCATGCGCTTCTTCCTCGTGTATGTGTCCCGAAGATTTTTCCATTTAGCTTTCACTTCTTCCACTACACACACAAACATTACAGAGAGTTTAGCGCGCTTATAACACTACCATCTCACGCTACACAACAGCGCTTCTAAAACTTACCGTCGACTCCCATTTTGTCCGCAATTCCTTGCCAGAGTATTTCTTTCCGCTTCGAGTTTTTGTATTCGCTGTGGTTTTTGTCAAACAGTTCCTTATTCTCAGAGACCAAAAACAACAACAACTCCGCGTCCATATTGACAACCTTTCTTCTTCTTTTGGCAAACAAACACTATTGCAGCAACAGCGCCGCCAGCTGAGCTGGAGTACACATCGTGGACATACAAGCACACCTGGCTCAAGAATTTCTCTTCATTACTGGCTGTTGGCTAATGTCCCGAAAATTATAGAAATAAGGAAGAAAAACTTCTAGCTTTGTTATCAGATTATTCTTGTTTTCCAAATTATGGACTACAGAATTCTATATTAACCTGTTCATATGAACCTGATCTCAAAAAGCTGAATTCTACGTGTAAATTACTGCACATTTCCATCTTAAATATTACTCTGTCTCTTTTGTATTTCATAAAGGAAATAATATAATATAAACTTTAAATATGTTAGATTAAGTAAATAATGGCATTTATGTGTACATTAATCTACATTAATTACAAGAACTGGTACTTTGTAAATAAAAAATATCTAGCAATTTCGATTTTTTTTTCTGAGAAACTAGACATTGAATTGAAAGTACACAGTTAAACATGACCATATTATTGAAATGTAATTGTCACTCTACTGACTTATACTTTCATTTACTTTCATTTTAATGTGATTCATTCTGTAGTATAGTAGCATTTAATGAGATTATTTTGTTAATATTTAAGGCACTATATGTTCAAATAATATTTGATTACTCTGATAATTTAATAATTCAAATATTTCCTTACAAAACTGTTAAAGTGAACTGATTATTATTAGTAGTTGCTTAATGAGGTAGATGCACACTGACACGTATATAAAATGTATTGCGTTATAAAATCATAATTACAATAATAATGATCTTTTCTTCCGATCTATGACATTTTGATTGTATATAGGTTTAGATAAAACTAAATTTCAAGTCTGTTGTTTAATATTACTGAAGAGTCCTTTAACAAATAAAAGACTGTCCACCTCATGCTATCACAGCAAATCCATTTTCTTCAAGTTTTCATGTCTATTTTATCTTTAAAGTCCAAAGAAGTGTCAAAGTGGTAACTGAATGCATTATGTAGTTGCATAGTTACTGTCCAAGTTGAGTTTGTGTTATTTTCTTGTTAGCTGTTGCTGATTGGCCCATTCCTGAATGAGCTGATTGGCTATGGCATACGAGGGCGGGACCCAGAACAAGGGTGGCTCTCCTTTAAGGTTGCGTGGTGGTTTCTTCATCTGTAGTGCTTCGGTTATTTCTTCAAAAGTGAACCAGCGAGCATCCTCAAGTTCTGCCTTATCTATGCTCACCTGTTAAAGAACAGTTAAAGCAGTAATGATGCTTATAACACCAGCCTCAAATATTGAAATTAACTATTACTCCTAATTTTCCAGGGTCACAAAACAGTGACATTGAAACCACTTCAACCATATTTTACATTTGGCTATATATGGAATCCTGAGACATCATCAAGTTCCCTATAATGTTAATGATAAGGAGAAATGTTTACTGGAATATGAACAATTTTACAATGAAAAATATCCAGTATCATACAACAACATACAATACGTGTAAAATAATAGACTTACACAAAGAGATTCATTTATGTATAATTTATAAATGTATAATATTTTATAATATAATATTTTTATTTAGACTTTTTCAAATTCACATTTAAGGACAAGTTGTGTTGACAATCACATGTAAAATACTTATTTTATTTTATATTATGTTAAAACGTTTTTTATTATAGTGGATTACATATAGAAACTATATACAGTAGGTTTTATTTTCGCAAAGCAAAATATAATTTATCCTTTCTGTTTAGATTTCAGGTGAAGTAAGTTCTTTTAGTATTTTAGTTTTTGGTATTTTTATAAATAGCATTACCATGAACTAATTTTATTGTTTTGTTTATGTTTATTATTATGACAATTGGTCAAATATTTATTTTTAGACCTTAGACCTTTCCATCAATATATAGTTTGTCATGATTAAATTAGAAATATTAAAATGAAATATTAAAACTTTGTCTCGCTTTAAAACAACAGCATCATCCATGTCTCACCTGTGTATTTTCTGGCTTTACAGTTGCATGACAGGCAATCATAAGAGAGCTTTGTGGGAACGGCCAGTGTTGTGATGCGGAGTACCGCAGGGTCTCCACCTCCAGACCCGCCTCCTCTGCCACCTCTCTGCGAAGAGCTTCCTCCATTGACTCCCCTACAGGAGGAGATCCAACTAAAGCTGATCAATAAAGCCTAACTAACAATCACCACATGATTTTACAGCGTTATAAGCACACAGCTGCAGACTGATATGCTGGTGATGTTGTGTAACAGTGTGACTCACCCATTTCACAGAAGCCGGCGAGAGCGCTGTACATGCCCGGAGGAAACACGGCCTGTCGTCCCAGCAGACATCTGCTCCCATCAGACACCAGCACGATTACCACTGGAGACATCTGCAAACCAACACACATCTTCATTTATCATAACAGTAACGTTTGTTTTTTTTTAAGTTGTAATATTTGACCGAAAATCTACAGTGACAGTCAAAAGTTTGGAAACACCTGTACACTGTTTATTTAGATTTTAGAATAGTAGTAAACTCATCAAAACCATAAAATAACACAATTGTAACTGTGGGAATTATGTTGTGACTAAAAGCATCGAAAATAAATGAACACTATGTTATATTTGATCATTTTTAAAAGTAGTCACACTTTGTCTAGAATTTGTAAAATCATACTCTTGACAATTTATCATCCAACTTCTTGAGACCTGAGAAGCTTTTTAAACATGCTGTGTCCCGTCACCTGCTTACTTTGGGGTAGTATGTGATCCCACTGCTGGGACAGATCCTGTGACTTCCTGACTGGTTCCTGACGGTGGGCTGTCCTGTAGCGCTGCAGAAGCCATTCGTCTGATGCCATCGAAGAAGAGACTGACCCTAAAATATGACAAATAACCACCATAAATGGTATTTTATGCTGTATTTTAACCATCTATTTAGATGTGGGTTCTGGTTTGTGAACATTTTTGTCTTGATTTACTACTGGCACCATACAGTGTGTTCAAAATCATCCATGTACGTAGTAACTGTGTTTACCCTCTTAAATCCATTAAAACTGTTGAAGATATAATCAAGAATCAAGTTATTATCCTTTATTCTATCCTTACAGAGTTTAAGAGTTATAGGCATTGACCTTGTGTTTTTCTAATGATATATGTTTCTGTTTTTCTGCTATAAAAAGGCTACGATGTCATGAATAGATTTATTTAGTGTGTACACATTTGGCCTGTAAAAATCAGCATGGCAAACTTATTAAGGAAGCCTTGCATGTAGGTTATTCTAAGCATTTTAGAGATGTTGCCACATCTCAGAGATGTATTTCCAGACTGACTGGATTTTGGTGAATCACACAAATACTTGTTTATACAAAAATCTCACATTTACAGACTATTTTATCAATTGCAAAAAATGCTTGGATTTGTATATGGATTTTCCACACTAATGCAAAAGATTTTTTGGTGCATTATGTTTTTGACACATTTTGGTGATGCGCCTCAGACATTTGCACAAGCCTACAGATCTAGGACGGCATGCAGGTGAGTACATGATGAGAAAATTGTTCCTTCCTTTAAGGCATACTGACTTGAATCATACATGAATCACAATTCACTAAGGTAGAGATGTTGACGGGGTAGGAAGTAGAAACCGCATCACAATACTTAGTTCATTAATGCTCCTGGGATCAAACTTGCAATCTTTGTGTCAATGACGCAGATATTCTTCAACTTACAGCAGTAACATTACTGATCCTTTACCTCATGCCACAACCTGAAAGAAACCTTAGGTGCATACTTTTGTCACAAGAGGAACGTCTGGTTCAATTAACATGAAGAAAGCTTTCCTGAGGTCCACAAACACGCCTCCACACTGCTGCTCCAATGCACTGCGCTCTAAATCACCTACGATGGGAAATGTTTTTGTTAGTGAAATCTCTATCATTGAAAATTTAGTTTTTATTTTTATATATATTTATATATATATTTAGTAATTATAAGTTATCAAATTCTTACTGAATTTAGCAAAGTACAGTAAAGGCTGTATTAACTAACCCACTTCCAGTGAGAACTGTGCTTCCCCGTTTTCAGTGCATCCCAGAAGAACAGATTCATTAACAAAGAGTTTGTCTCTTCCAACCTTTCCCAGTATTTCCTCCAAATCTAAAAAGAAATGGGAAGATGTACAAACATACATTTGTGTGATAAAAGCATTAAAATAGTGTTATATTCAGACCTGGAGATGTCAGAAAAGCTGGTTTATAAACGCTGCTGTTGCTTTTCTTCAGTAGTGGAGCAAGATTATGATACAGCAGAAAACTGCCGGACCTTAGCGCCTCTCGACACGCCTCATCATCCTCCTTTAACCTCATCAGGTACCTAAATATGACATCCACATACTGCCTTTTTATTTTAAGATGCATGAGATTTTAATACAACGTAATAACTAATAATACATCTATAAGTGATAATATAATAGTATAATAGTTAACAGGTTAAAATCAATAATACAGTTAATATCAGTGAATATCAGTGAAAAGAAAATATTTTCTCAATTAGAATTATCTTGTTTCCAGTAAGAATAGCTAAAATCCTAAACAAGATATAAAGTAACAAGATCTTAAAATTAACATTGTTTTTTCTCATTAATATGTAGTGCACTGTTTTAATGTTTAATGTGTAACAAACCATAGTTTGGTAAGTTATTGTCTGTACCCTTTCAATGTTAATAATGATTCTGACATTATGGTAGCATGAAGATATCAGATTTTAAAAAGAAGAAACTATTG
Source organism: Beaufortia kweichowensis (assembly GCA_019155185.1). NCBI lineage: Eukaryota > Metazoa > Chordata > Actinopteri > Cypriniformes > Gastromyzontidae > Beaufortia > Beaufortia kweichowensis. Next base: position 1,931,365 of record CM032808.1, read on the forward strand.
AACATCCACTATTATTAGCCAAGATAAAGATAACGAAGAAAAGATGAGAAAAGATAAAGTATATTACTTCAGGAACATTTACTTTGAAAATTAAGAAAAAAAACCTTAGAAACTAAAAATGAACAGCAAAAATGTAAAAGGAAACATATAAAAAAAAATGTTAGTAAACTCGAATCATTATTTTGTCCTATAACTTCTGCAAAAAAACTGTAATGTTAAAAACACACGTAACAACAATAAAACATTTATACTTGATTTGACATCAATAATGATCATGCTGTAAAACTTTTACATGACTTGCTCTTCTAAATCAAGATATTTTGAGAAATGTCTAAGTGGTTTTGTTGTGCATACAGTGGAAGTCAATAGGGGTCAATGTTGGTTGATATTCTTCAAAAATATCTTCTTTTGTGTGCAGAAGAAAGAATGTGGAAATGATTTACATTCATTTAATTACTTGAATTAATTTAACTTAACTATCCTTTTACACAGTAACTGGTTACAATCTATATAGCTGCATTAATGTGTGCAGTGTATAATTAATATGTTCATCCATCGTCTAAATAAAAAAGTGAAAGTATTTCAAAATTAAGTTTGCTAAAGTTTATAGTTTTCCATATTTGACATGAAGCAGTTTAGAGTAAACAGACCTGACTCGAGACACATATCCAGAGCAGGAGCGAGACACGACCCGAGATTTGAACGAATGAAGCCGTTTTAATGAACTCCACGCGAAACTGACGCGCATTTTCAATATTCAGCTTCTTACGACTGAAAGTCTGAAACTTTAAAAACACAGTCCTGCGATTAGACTGTACAAGATCTTCGTAAACTCTTTTACGAACAATACAATCTCAGAACATGCAAACTATGTTTTTGTTTGGATATTGATTATGCTGGATTAAGTCACTGGAGAGTGAACAAAACACAAAACTGAAATACTGTATGTTACAGTTACAGGACACACAGTACTGTATGCGGCGGGTTCAAAGATGGACGCTGTTTCGCAATTCTGTCTCTCCTCGCTCCAACCAATGCAGCCAGAGCAAAACACTGATATAAACTGACAAAAGGGATCGCAGTGTATTTCAGCATGCAAAACGACAAACTAATCCGCTATCAATGAACAACAGAAGCTGTCATTTCTGTCGGTGGTGGTCGTTTGTTTATGTTCGTGAAGTGTGTGTAAACAGCGCCCTCTGGCGCCAAAGAAGCGCGTTGCGGGTGTTCCGTTGCACCCAATAGTCCAGAAATAACAAACGAGAAAAGAAAATTAATGCATTCCTGATGCAGACATAAGCGTTTTATTTGCATTTTTTGTGTTTGACATTTTTCTTTGAACGTGTTCGCAATGTGGATTGAGCGCGCTGTTCCTCTCTGTGACCAGCAGGTGGCGCTCGGGTGCAAACATATCTATATTATCTCCTGTAGATTTCTCTACAGTTCAGCAGCTCTGATCTTCAGTTTCTTGAGAGCAGACGAGAGATTTGAGGAGAACAGGAGCTTTTGACACACATTAAGCGAACATCTTGCTGTTAATCTGATCCAGGAGGTGACGGTGAGTTCAGCTGCTTCTGTAAACACGCCTGCAGACGATCACACACTCACGCTCGCTGCCTCGATTAAGACTCTCTAGAAATTTCCCAACACATCCAGAGTTTTCACCTTCCGTGCATTGCTGTCGCCTGCCGCTTGTGTTTAGTTGTACATTTTTAGGATTAAACATGTTTGGTCTGTTACATTTGGGATGTGTTCAGATACATCAGCGCAATTGTTGATGAAAAAATATCGTACGTCTGGATTTCATCAATGACGCTGACTGATCGTGAAATCACACTCTGTCGACTTCTGTATGGGATGTCAAGCATGTTTTAAATAATCAATATTAATTTAAAAGTAATGTTTGTTTTATGCTTGATAAACCCTCATGCTGTCGGCTTTTAAAAAACGCGAAGATATCCAAAAGTATTATTTAGTTTCATTTTTTTAGATTGTATTGTCGTTATAACCAGAGATTAACAACTTACAATGAACTGTCTTATTAAAATTATTCTTAAGCAAAAGCAGATGTAAACAGTTTTGAGTTGTTTGAATGAAGTTTTAAAGTAACAGTGTTTGGTGTTGGCTGGGGGAGGGGACGGGACGGGACGGGACGGGACGTGGCAGTCAATCTCACATACTTTACAAACATTACTGTAACTGTAATATAACGGTTATGTGTTGGTTATAACATAATTGTGACTTGTGTAATGTGTGGCAGTGTAGGTATGTATAGCATAAAAAGTACTGCGGCAGTACCATGGTACAGTGATGTTACTGTGAAATATGTATACAGTACCAGTTCAACGTTTGGAAACACTCACTGTTTAGATTTTTTCTTGTGAGTAAAAGCATCCAAAATAAATGAACACTTTGTTATTTGATCATCTTCAAAAGTAGTCACACTGTGTCTAGTGTTTTTAAAATCATACTTTTAACATTTTATCATCCAGATTCTTGAGGTCTCAACCTGAACAGTTTTTTAAACATCACTGAAGATTTTTCTAGCTCTGCTTATTGACTGCTTTATATTCATTATTTAGTTCAAGTAATCAATTTTTTTAGTTGTCTAAATGAAAAAAAAATACTATGTTGTATATACACATTCAGATTAAAATATTTGATAGCATGAGAAACATTTTTGGTAGCATTTTTACCTGATAAGCTTTTAAGTTTTGAATTTTAGGGTAAGGCTGAATTTTCAGTGTATTAGTAAAAACTGTGTTTAGTGTATAAGAAATAATTCCATATTAGCCCCATAAAATATTTACCATGGTAACCACACTTTCATCAAAATACCATACTAATCTATAGGGCTTCAAGATATTAAAGAAATATCACAGATGTGCATTTCGCAAAGTTTTGCAATAAATGAATGCTTTGAACAATTCAACACGTTTTACGTATTGTTTATGTTTTAAGTTATTTCAGACAGCAGAGAGACTGGAGAGAGAGAGTGAGTGATGCTTTCTTTTCCAAGAGAGAATGAGAAACATGTAGGCCTACATTGTTTATATAATTTTCAGTTTTTATAACTTTAAGCATTATCATATATCAGTTGTTTAGCAAGTTATCACATATCCCATTTCTTCAATATCATGCAGCCCTACTGGTCTAATATGGTTATTGGTACTAAAATGAAACTGTAAAAACTTAACCATCACAGAGAGATTCTGTTTCATGCTGGTTGGGAGGTTTAGACAAACGTTGTGACTGTGTTTACACAAAGCTGGAAATTAGGCTACACATGGCATTCTTATGGGACCCTTTAACACTTAACCCGTAAAATGCAGCTTGTATCTGTTGTCCACATACGCAATGACAGACAAGTATAAACACATACGTTTGAAATGTGTTCTGATTCTGAGATTTTCAGAGATTCATTGTGATGGATATCGGTGCAATCTGAATGCAATCAAGTTATCATATTTGCATATGGGTAGTTGACAAATGCCTTTGTCCTAATGGTGTGACATGCAAAAAATGTAAAAAAAAAACAAAAAAACAATTAGGACAAATCTCTCATGCTATTTGTATATTATTAAGAGTTTTTTCTCCATTTTTGCTGTCACACAATAGGACACAGTCACATTTGTCAACTACCCATTTACAGTGCCACGATACACAAATATATACCTATTATTGTTATGCTTTCATCTCACTTTAAAATATCTGTCAGATCATTTCTCTACGGTATCTGATCTGGATGATGATCTGATGTGATTTGATCAGTTAAATGGAGGTTGTAGACGTCTCTGCATATTAAGCTTGAGTATGAAGTATTTTAACATTTAACACCATTTGAACTTAAAAATAATATCAAATTATAGTATATTATCCCATATATTGGTGGCATCCAAAATATATATTTTTGTATGTAGAATTTGTATGTTTTTGCATTATAATTTTTAAGTAAATATAGTCATTTATTACAGTAACCCAAAAGGCCTCAAAGGGTGTGGTCATTCTCTGTCGAGTGACCACATGCTCTCTCTTAACCTCAGGCTATTGCTTTTCAGCTTAATCACTGCTGGATTTTAGACTCGTTGTCTCTACAAGTTAATACTAGTTCATGTAAGGTTTAGTCAAATCACATTCCTGCTTTTAAGGGTCAAAAGCCTTGATAACTTTTTAGTTGCAGACATGTATGTATTCAAGCAAAAGGAATGTAAAGTGCTCTGTGCTGCTCTTGTCAGGACATACACTTGTGTTTTTGGTATTTCCACATGAAGTGCTTGTTTTAGCAGCTGTTATTGTCACCAACAGTTGCTTTGTTGTCTTGGAAACTGTTGGGAATTGCATTTGCGACCTGCTTTTTTGGTCTTCTTGAACACTAGAAATGCTCAAGTGAGATACGGTTGGAGCACTGGTTGTTGTTTCAAAGAAAGATGGATTGGTTTGAAGTATTGATGAAATTCAGCCATTTTTGGCCCAGTTCATCATTTAGGTTAACTAAAGAGATCTGCCGGTTGTCTGTTTGCTTTTGATTTCTAGTTCTTTGTCCTTTTGAATATGTGTAAAGTAAGTCAACAAAGTGAGCTTTTAATAGCAGGCTGAAGTCATTGTTTGAGTAACCAATACTAAAACACAATACAACTCCAGCGTTATAGACTAGCAGTTACAGGCGGCGTTATCCATGATGCCAAGCAGCAGTTGTACTCGGTTGCACCCAGAGACAACTTTCTATTAACTTGGCAAATCCAAGTAATGAAGAAGTTTGTGTGGTCTCGGTTTGCACAAATTGCATCCACAGGCTTTGCTGCATGTAATGTTTCTGACGGCAGCGAGCTGACAGACTCGTCCTCATTCACAGCCTGTGGCCTATTGAGTGAACTCACTGGCATCTCTCAATGTTTACATCAGTCTGGCACAGAAGCACACGTCTCGCTCCATGTTTCTGTAGGCCTGACCGGCGGCCAGTAACATTCACTGAAATAACATTTGTGTCAGAAGGTCATTATTCTGCTTTTGTATTTTTGCTTAAGTAGCGTAAATATGACTTAAACACTTCTCTTTTTGTGACGTCCTTTGTTAAAGGTTTTTACGTTTTGTCTGTCAGTTCTTGTTTTTATATTCTGTTTTTATATCCTATGGCAATGGCTATTATTTTTATTTAGGGTTCAAAAGTAACATCTTATGTACATGTACATCAATGTCATGAACTGGACTGCTTTCATACCATCAAATATAACATGTGACAAATAATTTTCAATTGATATTTATAAAATGTTAAGTTCCACTCCTTGATTGTGATTGGTCAGTAGTTGTGTTTTATTCATGATAAATCACAGCTATCAGCGCTTCACCCAGTGATTCTGTATATCACTGCACATCACCCTTAACAACATACACATATATCACACAAACTCAGAGACTATTTTCCGGCTGAAGGAAGACGTTTAGTGATTTTGCTTCATGAAAGTTGCGTTGATATATTAATATTTGTATTGTAAGTGTTTAATAAAAGCAATAAGGTACTTGTCTGTTTTAGATAGAATTGTGTTTATTGTTTTTATTCTTTTTTAGGTGTGTATGGAGGTGAAGATGGGGGTTTGGAGTGTGTCCTGTATTTTGCTCCTCATCTGTCAGCTAAAGTTCTCCTCTGCTCACAGTGACTTCTTCACCTCCATCGGTATGTGACCTCTTTTCATTTGATGACTTTACTGTTTAAAAATGTTGAATATTTTAGCAGAAAAGAGAAGCCATCAGACTCTCGCATTCACAAATCTTTCAAACGCTGGTTTCTTCTTCAGAACAGAAAAACAGATAATTTGATAAATATTCTGTTGGATGGATTCCAATAGTAGTATTTATGATATTATGCATTATAACATACTTGCATTGAATTGAATCCACAGGATATTATTTATATGGTTTTGTTTTGTGTTCCAAACAAAGAATGCAATGCAGGTTTGGCACAACGTTACGGTGAGAAAAAATGAATTCAAGTTGGTCTGTGTTTGCAGGTCACATGACAGATCTGCTGTTTACAGAGAAAGATCTGGTGACATCATTAAAAGATTACATTAAAGCAGAAGAGAGCAAACTGGAGCAGGTCAAACAGTGAGTGATATCTGATAATACAGTATGAGTGATTCTTCACCTCTAACATCTTCAAATACACCATTGCGTTCTCCTCCCTATTCTTAATGTGTATGTATGCTTATGACGTCATCACTCTGTGTGTGTGTGTGGTTTGTCAGGTGGGCAGAGAAGCTGGATGCACTGACAGCCACAGCCACGCAGGACCCGGAGGGGTTTTTAGGTCACCCTGTCAATGCCTTTAAACTGATCAAGAGACTAAATACAGAATGGAGTGAAGTGGAAGATCTGGTGCTCAAGGACATGTCTGATGGTCTGTGGAGAACATAACCTGCCATTTAGTGCTTGGATTTACATGGATTTAATGGATTTATATAATTGATTAAATTGTAGTTTTTTCTCAAAAATTTTGTCTGAGTTCTAGTTTCTATAGACCATTTCACAAGATGTAAACAACACTGGTCCAGAAGCACTTCCTGTTTCAGTTTTTCTGTATTTCAGATATGTAATTGAACCTTAAAGATGTTCGTTAAACATTTTGATTCCATTATAAATGTTCTTTCTGTTGGTTGTATTTTGTTCTGACATTGTGTAGTGTTAAAAACTGATACAGGAAGTGCTTTTGGACCAGTGCTGTTTACATATTGTGAAATGGTCTATTCTTATTCTAAACAATTCACTGGCACATGTTATTTTAACGATTTTTTACTTTTATTTATTTTTACTTTTTTATTTATTTAACTTCTACCACCTCTAAAATCTTTCTTTTCAATATTTGATTTTTAATAATACTGTTGTGTTTGAAATTGTTAAAGAGAGCAAAGTATTTTTGTTAATATTTTGAACAAAAGATCAAAAGGTTAAATAATAGACCTTCTGAATAATAGATAAAATATGATAAAAAAGTTAAATAAAACCCTTTTTACACATCCTCTTCTCTCATAATTGCCAAGAGTGCTAATATTATTGGATATTTATAATTGCATTGTTGATGTTTATGGTTAATAAAGTAATTCAGTGTGATACCTTAGATGTAAGTTGAATTTCTGGCCAATTTTTAATATTATATTTTGTTCTAGGTTTCATCTCAAACTTGACCATTCAGCGTCAGTATTTTCCTAACGATGAAGACCAGACGGGTGCGGGAAAAGCTCTTATGCGACTGCAGGACACGTATCAGCTGGAGACACAGATCATCTCTTCTGGAAATCTGCCTGGTGTGTGTGACCAACAGAACACATGCATTTCCCCTGTTTAACTTACTTCAAGTATAATATACTATAATATACGTTTTCTTGTAGGAATCCCCACAGATTTGCCGTTTAAGAGCTCGCTGTCTGTAGAGGACTGTTATGAGCTGGGAAAAATTGCCTATTCTGAAGCAGACTACTATCATACAGAGCTGTGGATGGCTCAGGCGCTCAAACAGCTGAATGAAGGAGAAGAATCCAGTATTGACATTGCCACAATGTTGGATTATCTCAGTTATTCAGTCTATCAGCAGGGAGAGCTGGAGACAGCTCTTGACTATACCAGGAGACTGCTGGCTGTGGGTTAGTTTCTAACTAGTAACAAGATGTATTTCTTTCTTGAAGTTGACATACCTCACACTCTGCCAACTGTTGAAAAGGTTTTTATTAAACAAGGAGAGACTAAAATATCATTAGCAGTCACTTAGCAACGTCTTAGCAACTGTCCAGATAACACTTTTATCTTTGCTGTATAGATCCTGAGCATCAGCGAGCCCTTGGGAACCTGAAGTATTTTGAATATCAGTTAGCCAAACAGAAGAAGGCCGAGGAGGAGCAAAGTACCACGGAGGAGAGCAAGACAGAGCAAGAAAAGGAGTCTAAGAAAAAGGGAGTTCTCCCCGAGAAAAGACAATATGAGCAGCTGTGCAGAGGAGAAGGACTCAAAATGGTAAAGATATGTAAAAACCTGTCATTTTAATTACACGAAAGTAAATATTCAGTGGAATTATTCACTCAAACTCACTGAAAGTTGAATCGAAATTCAAACATATATTGCTGATGAATTCAAAGGTACATGTTTTTTACATCCTAAGTGTCATTACCAGACAACTTTATAGTCATGCGCTTACAGAAAATCAATCTAAACACTATGGATTGCCCATCAGCCAAACAGAATCAAGAATGTTCTTTGTTAAACTTTGTTATTTCTTTGTAATTTTCTTTGTGATCATTTTGATAACCTCGTTCTATTACAGACCCCTCGCCGACAGCGACATATGTTCTGCCGGTACTTTGACAATAACAGACATCCATTCTACGTGATCGGCCCGGTTAAACAGGAGGACGAATGGGACCGGCCACGCATCGTCCGATTCCACAACATCATAAGCGAACAGGAAATGGAGAAGGTGAAAGAGCTGGCCAAACCAAGGGTAAGTGAAGATAAAAGTGTGCGTCTGCTGAAAATCTAATACAGCCATATGTTACCCTGAAATGATTTAAAGGGATAGTTCACTCAAAAATAAACATTTAAAACTTGTATGTGAGACTGAGTAGCACAAAAGAAGATATTTTGAGAAATGTCTTCATGTGTTCATACTATGGAAGTCAATGGGGGTCAGTGTTGTTCGATTACCAACGTGCTTTAAAATAACTTCTTTTGTGTTCTGCAGAAGAAAGAAAGTCATACAGGTCTGAAAGGTGAATAAATAATGCAAAAATGTCATTTTTTTGTGAACTATCCCTTTAAATAGTAACACACAGCACCAGTGTGAAATGTGCAATTGCACCTCTTCAGTTTATTTATTACTGTATTGTAAATATATTTATTTATTTGAAGTTATACGTGTAAGCAAAAGCTTAAATAAGGTCAGCAGGTTAGTCTTAAGGTTAAAGCAAACAGGAAGTGTTGGTCTGCAGTCGTTGATTGGGACTGCAGGCTCTGTGTAACCGTGTGTTGTTGGCCGGTTGGCTCTACAGCTGCGTCGAGCCACCATCTCCAACCCCATTACCGGCATTCTAGAGACCGCCCACTATCGCATCAGTAAAAGGTAAGGCTCCTATTGGCCCGTAGCACTGCCAACCGACCAGCGCCCCTACTGCATGATGGGAAAGCAACTTTAGCAAGAGCACAGACAAGAGGGATATGGACGCAAATTATTATTATCATACAGAGGATACTGACATCACTGCAAAAACAGCTTCATGTTATGTAACACTTGAGCTCTGATTGGATGAACTGTATTGCTTGACAGAAACATTTTTATGTTGATAAATATAAATATATTAATCTTCTATAATACTGCTGTTGAAGTGTTATAAAAGCAGTACACCTCTCGACTCTTAAAGTTCAGGAGAAGATCCAAGATATCCCTGTTTGTTTAGCCGTTCCTGGGAATGTTGCTCCCGCTGCTCTCTTACTCACGGGAGGATCAGAATCAGTCAAAACATACAGTCACATCAGTAAACATTCAGATTTACATGGATTCCTGCTTTACTAGGTCATACAATTTGGTTCTTCAACTTTATTAAAGATCAGATCAGGTTACATGTCCATAATGGAGGGTTTGATGAGCTCTACCCCAGGCTTTACTTACATTAATTAATCTGCAACCCCTAACTTTTATTTGGTTAAAAAAAAAAGAGCTAAATAAAAGTTAAATTGTCGTAAGAGTATGGTCGACAGCTGTTTATGTATTCTTACTGTAGCATCATGATTGGTCGAATTACTGAACATGCTTCTCCTTTGTCTAAAACTACATTCATTTATGACCATCTGATCAGCTGGTGTAGTTCAGAATAAAGCGTGTCTCAGGGGTGTGATGATATTCAACAGTACACATGCCAACAGCAAACAGTGATCCCTCCTTTCACCTGTCTCGTTCTATCTTCTCTCTTCTCTGTGCTCGACTCTATAGCTCAGGCGTGCCACCGTGCATGACCCTCAAACTGGCAAACTCACCACCGCCCAGTACAGAGTCTCCAAGAGGTAAGGGCTCAAAGGTGAAGGGCAAAGGTCAAGGAGGCATGCACGCCTATCTGATCCCCTGTCCTGTCATTACCTAGAGGCTGTGGATTTGCCCTCTCATCATTTCAAAGCCAATTAGTGGATATAATAAATGGGTTCATGGGTTCGATTCCCGGGGCAGATGTTTGGCTGTTGGATTCATTATAGAGTTTAAGGCTCATATTGGCAAAGTAAATTATTTGGGGTTTTTAAGTAACCCAAGAGACAAACTCACTCACCTATTCAGCTAAACATAAACAGATGGAGTGAATGTCATGAAGCGTCCAGGTAAAAAAATTAAAACCAAATGGTTCAGATTATAAAACATTGGTGTCTATAGAGGTATACAGAGGGCTGTAGTAAAAGATTCATTCATTTGTCAAGTGCATGATGCATGCTAACAATACTATAACCCCACACTAACCACAGCTTCATTTCATTGCTCTTCACTAATACTTCTGCACTAAATAGTTTGTTTTAATGTCAAAAATGTCTTGAGCATTGTTGTGTATTATGTAACTCTTTTTAATGCTATGTGATGTCTGTTGTCAGTGCCTGGTTAGCTGCCTATGAGCACACGGTTGTGGATCGTATAAATCAGCGTATAGAAGACATCACAGGACTCGATGTCAAAACGGCAGAAGAGCTGCAGGTAGATGTCATTGTAAAGCATGAGAGAGAGAAAAGACAATTTACATTTTATTTTATAAAGATGATTTCTTTAAAAACTGAGTAAGGTCAATAAGCTGTACTTTTCTTAGGTGGCAAATTATGGTGTTGGAGGACAGTATGAGCCCCATTTCGACTTTGGACGGGTAAATCAAAAGCTCTTTAATAGTCAGCGCTTGATTTAGTGATGTATAGTCATAAACAATGTGTTGTGATTGAACATGCTTCTGTCCTTCAGAAAGATGAACCAGATGCATTTAAAGAGTTGGGCACGGGGAATCGAATAGCTACCTGGCTGTTCTATGTGAGTAACATCTGATAAATCATTTATAAATGATTGGTATTGTTGCTGTTATTAAAATGATTGTGATCGATTGCAGATGAGTGATGTAGCATCAGGGGGCGCCACAGTCTTTCCAGAAGTTGGAGCAGCAGTAAGGCCAATGAAGGTGCTGGCTTTCTCTAGATTTTAATTTAAACATGTTTAATGGCTGTTTTTGGACAGTCCAGTCAAATTAAATGTTGCATATGAAATCACTTACAAATGGGCAGAAACCACTAGTTTGCACTAGTTTGAAACACATCCTACTTGGCATATTTTAAGGTTCTCCATTAGCACACACACTATAGCACAATGGTAAACAAATTTCCATTGTGTGAATACGTACCATCTCCAAGGCCTAGGATCAGGTACAGAAATAAATATGACACATGAAAAGGTAGCAGTAGGATATTGCTTTATGAAATGCTTCTTTGACAGTATCAGATGTTGGAGTTTGAGTAATGTTCATATGTTTGTGTGTGTTTAGGGTACAGCTGTATTCTGGTATAATCTCTTTCCCAGTGGAGAAGGAGATTACCGCACACGACACGCAGCTTGTCCAGTACTGGTGGGAAATAAATGGGGTGAGTGTAATTTGGGTCATTTTACAAAATGTGTCATAATGACAATAAATATACACTGTTATATAAATTGTTCACTGTGTTATTGGAATTTGTAATAGAAAATCCAGTATGTTTTTATTGTTTGTATTCAATTTAATAGTCAAATTCAAATTTATTTCCAATACACATTTTTTCACAATTTAGTATTTTTACAAAGCAGCCATGGAAATACATGCAAACAGTATGAAAAAAAAAATTATGAAAAGTAAAGGAACTTTTCAATTACGTGGTATTTTTCCATTGTTTTATTATTGCTCAGTAAGATGTACATTAATTAACTGAAGATATTTTATTAAAAATATATATTTATTATTATTTTGATTAAATAGATTGATTGAATTGATTAAAGTTTGTAATTGGACTATTTAATTCATAGTGCTCGCAAACACTATGCATATCCAATTTTGGTGATTTTATAAATCATTTATCAAATGCTTTAAAAATACAAATAATGGCATTATTATGTCTTGCATAATGAAAAAAATCACCTACTCCTGTATTAAGCTCTGACCCCTGAATTAAGAATATTTTAAAAATGTATTAATTTAGCTTGGACAAACTGTGTGTCAGAAACCTACTGTTACCTGACATTTTATTATTTTTATTTTTCCATCAGTATCTAATAAATGGATCCACGAGAGAGGGCAGGAATTCAGAAGACGGTGTGGCCTGAAAGAGACTGATTGAATGAACTGAAAATCATACTCATCTTCATCACGTGGTCCTCCTCCTGGACTCTAAGCAGACAAGGAAAAGACAGCAGCCTCTATTCTGTTCACAGCAGTCCACGTGTGACCGTCACGTTTATTTTTAACTGAAGTGTGTGTGATTTTATGAGCGTGTGTGTGTATGTGCCAGCCTGTGGGTTATGTTACCTCTGTTAGTGCCTTTTGTCATCGCCCAGCAGGGCTCAGAAAGATGAACCTATTCCTGACAACACTCCATAACGGCTCTGAAGCTGCTGCGCTGTATAAAGAGTTGTTCAAACAGCCAAACCAAAGTGAATTATAACAAGAAAATGCACAGAATGAATGTTCACAACATTCACCCAATAATAAACATGATTTTTCCAAAGTGTTTTCTCTTGTTTTTCATAATCTCTCATAAATGTTACTACATAACACATCTACAACGTTGTAATATGGTCTTTATTTACTAGCCTTTCTCTTAGTTTAGAGAACTTTGAGTGATTTCATTAAGAGGCTTTAGTAAAACTTTAATTAATTTAATTTATTGTAATCAGTTTATCTAAATCAATTCACACACGTAATAATCATAGTAAATTTATTTTACTTGAAATGCAAAGAAAATCAAAAGGTGTTTGAAGTAGCTGATGTGACAAAACACAAAAATAAGATTATATGTGCATTGGACATCAGGGATTATTTTGTAGTTTTGCATCAGTTTACATTTTTTGGTCTCAGTGACAATCAGGCACTTTTAAGATCTGCAGCAAATGTTAACAAATAATTGATTGGTATAATCTGTTAAATTTACTGCTGATTACACAATTGCATCTGATGGTGAAAAAAAACTCTTTAAATTTCTACTATTTTATGTAGATGTATAAAATCACTATTTTATGTGATTTTTACAATCTGTTTTCATACTGTTAGGTTCATTATAGTTCTTTCTAATAACTGTATGGTTTTGTAAAATTTACCAATTCAATACAATTAAAATGTTGTTCATTTAAATTAGCCATCTTGTAAAATAGTTATGAATCCCTGTGAGATCAGACTTAAAACAACACATATCATCATCTGTGTTGTCTTTAGTGTTATGGCCAGCTGTGCAATATTGACTTTACAGATGGCACGATTGTAGAATGATTTTCACTGTGACGGTCAGGGTGTGTGTGTCCGTGTCCAAATGGTGTGTGTGTGTAAATGGAGACAAATCAGACTAAAAGATGTTTTTTTGAAAATGTATAAGTGCGGATGAGGGTTAGGTTTAGGGTTACACCATACAATATACAGTGTGAAGACTATATTAAAGTACTAAAGTCCCTATAAAATATAGAAATCTAATGTGTGTGTGTGTGTCTGGTAAATCCCCAGCTCATCTGTGAGTTTATCTTCTGCTGACCGCAGAACTCTTGGCTTTATTACACACTGCCATATTTTCCCATCACTCCTCACCTGACTTCACCTTCTCTCTCTCTCTCTCTCTCTCTCTCTCTCTCTCTCTCTCTCTCTCTCTCTCTCTCTCTCTCCCTCCCCTCTCTCCCTCTCCCTCCTCCCTCCCCTCCCTCCCTCCTCTCTCCCTCCCTCCCTCCCTCTCTCTCTCTCTCTCTCTCTCTCTCTCTCTCTCTCTCTCTCTCTCTCTCTCTCTCTCTCTCTCTCTCTACCAAACACATAACCTGATATTCAAAGCCAAAGATACAGCACGTGCTTAAACACAACAACCAAGAGTACACAACAAGGTCAATAGTCAATGTTAGGGTCACATGGCCGTCAAATATTGCGTAAAGTGTACACTATTGCCACCTGAAACTGACCCCACAGTCCACACAAGCTGAATCTAAACGTGCTGCTGTAAACTGATATTGTGGAAGATCATTTTATTTTAAGCTGATATGATTTCTCTGGAGGTCTACGGTGTATTTTGTATTTATACCGACATTAAAGCAATGCTTTTAAATCAGTAACAGATGCATTTGCATGTGGGTCACATACTGATGTCCACTGTTACAGGCTTCCTTAAAGGAACAGTTCACCCGAAAATGATATTTAAAATAAATGAAGCACTTTGCTATTCCCAATAACTGCATAGAAACAGAAGCAAGATATTATGCTGGAAGTTTGTGTTCTCAGTCAGAAAGTCATGTGGGTTTCAATCAGCTCATCCATTAAATCTTTAAGTTACTTTAGCATTAAATGCTTTTCTGTTATTATAAATGAAAGTCTTTTCTGGATTTATGGAGTTGGCATTTTGTAATCAGGTTCATGAGATCCCTCACGGACCCGTCCAAAGCAGCCCAGTAAAACATCCACGGCAGCGGTTACTGTTGATTTAATCTCATCATCTGTTCTGCCCTGCTGTGGATTTACCTCCACCATATCTACAGCAGAAAGAAGCCCTGCAATGAGACAGCACAGGCTAACGTTACGATAGATTCTTCTAGCTACATTTGTAGAACATTACATTAGCAACTCAAACATTGTAGGTTCAATAAAGCTTTTACCAAATGCCTGAAAAATGAAAAAAAATCAGCAAGGATTATGACAATTAAATGTGTTCATTAATAGCCTCAAAAAAAAAGTTAAACACGCAATCACAAAATATCACTGATATAGCTACTATAAATAATTTCATGCCAAATGTGACATTTATTAAATTGTTTAAATGAAATTGTGTGAATATAAAAAAACCTGTTTGACAGATGTGTTCAGTGATATAAATCCCCTCTCTGTAGGTCAAACCTCCGACTACAGGTGTACCTGTTGCAGGTGATACTGAAGGATCTAATGCATCAATGTCAAAACTCAAGTGGATGGGTTTTTTCACCCTGAACCATAAAAGAAAAATGTTTTTTTGTTGAATCCTAGGTATATTTAAAATCTTTGTTTTTCTGTAAAGGTCACCTCAGACTTACTTTGAAAACATGTGATCACATGTCTGCTCCATGACTTTCGATATTCCAAGTCGATCAACCTCTGTCATGGAGAAGGTTTTGATGCCAAGATACCGAAGGATATAACTGGCATATAAAGAATCATAATAAAATAATCACAAATCAGAAAAATATTTAGAATATTTGTTATGGGACCAACATTAATATTGTTTTAAAGGCACAATATGTGATTATCGCCATTGCATTCAAATCGTTGCATAGAATGCCATGCTAGATGTAAATTTTTTTGGGCTTTTTATTGCAGTAAAAGTGAAACCGAAGATAACGTGATGCTATTGCCAGGTGACTAAATCAGATAGTGAGGTGGGACGTTACACTAGTTAAAATTTCTCAGGATCTAAAAATCATTGAAAACAGTTGGGTATAATGTAAGTACATAAGTGTACAAAATATATTTTATTATTATTTTATATTTTAATGCAAAACTCATACATATTGTGCCTTTAACACAGCAGTCTACCAACGTACTGTTCTTCTGGGTCTACGTCCCGAAGTCCAATGTATACAATGTCTTTAGCTGCTACACAGGGCTTTACCCATGAGAAATTTGGCATTACGGGAATCTGAGGAAGATGAGAAAAACATACTAAAATCCCAAAACATACTGATGTGAAGCTAAAAACTTTTATAATTGATTCTAAAGAATCTTAGGATTTTTCATATAATTTGAATATAGTTCCAAACGCTCTACAAAGACGAAACCCCACCCCACTGTGCAAACCAGAGGTGTCAATGGGAGCTCCATAAATTCCTTAAGATGTTCAGATATAAAGAAACATTAGAAGTGAGTAAAACTCAGCTGGGAACACCCACCTTTACATGCTTTCAGGTATTGCAACATGTTTCAAAATGCAAGTGTAGGATCATTGAAAATGAGTTTTTAATCAGCGTGTTAAATACAAAAATGCTGTGAGCCATACAGCAGATGTGGTCAGGACGTTACAACTGAACATTTCTGTAAGACTTTTGCAATTAGTGATGAAATTCACAGCAATGTCAGCACCACAAGATCCTGAAATAATGGAAGATTATCAGTTACCTTCGAGTGCAGTTCATGAATGAGGTAAGACAACGGCTGGCCGTGAATGTTTCCAGTCGGTGTGGTCAATGGTGTGTTGATGTCTGCATGTGCGTCTACCCATAAAACACTCAACTCGTTTCTCGAAGCTGCGTGACCTGAGATCGATCCGATCGCTAAACTGAAAAAACAGCAAACACATAATATCCTAACATGAGTAAAGTTTCAGAAATTTCTTTCAAATATTTAATAAAAGATGGAATTTAAAGGAATAATTCACAAAAACATTATCCATCATTATATTCTAATATTTGAGTTGTGATTCATATTTAAACTTTGAATGTTAAGATGCATCATTACAGGTTTTATGTTTATATATTTTAATGATTCATTTTTGCTGTTTTGAGACTTAACAGAGCCCTGGTCACTGTATATTTTCATTGTATTGATACAAATGATCTCAGGTGTCATTTTGGGTGAAATATTCCTCTACGGGTGAAGACAGTAAACCTGTGATCTCCTCCCAGCATCACACAAGTGTTGCCATCAGTCTTAACTTTGTGTACAGCTTCTGCCAGCAGTTCATTAGCACGACCCACAGCTCTCGGCATCTTCACCTTACCGACAGGCTCATCATTCTCGGTGTCTTCGAATGATAGATTACCATAATCCTTTACTATACAACCTGGAAAGAGACGGAAAAAAAGAGTTTTTATAAAACGTTACGAGGGTTTGTGGTTGAACATCCACTAGTGAAGGTAAAGATTTAAATGTTATTTAATATGTTATCAAATGAATGAATGAATGCTGTGGAAAGCAACTTAAGGAACAGCAAAAATCCTGGAATAAATGACTTATTTCAGACAGCTTGTTACTTATTTGTGTAAAAATAATAAAGATTCAGAAAAACAATATGGTTGAGATCATTTTCAGATGTTTGTGGGAGGTTTTGTCATTTTTCCAGCTGATAAACATAAAAAAAAGCTCACACATTTTAAATATGAAAATTCTTTGCGTTAGCTGCAATAAACATAACATGGTCATCCATTATTGTGAATGCTAATCTAGTTATTATTATAGTTATCATTCTTGGTAACTACTGTTTACGATACAATATATCATTTTAAACTTAAAAAATATTAGTAAAATATTCAGTAAATGTATTAAGTGCCATATTTCTGATACGACATACACAACAGCATGTGTTAAAGCACAGTCAGAATGCCATACTGACTAATCAGCAACCAGGACTATCCATTTCCCAATAAACAATTCTGTTTTTATACAATATCAACTCAGGTTATGCAGTAACAGCATTAACATCAGTGGGATTGTTGATATGTGATGCTTCACTCTTATTTAGTAACAGAGATCTGTTACTGATGCAATACAAACAGAGGACTGGTGCTGGATCAGTGTTGAGTCTTCAAAAGGAAATAAAGAAAACTTATTTCTGTCTGTGTTTAATGACACATTTTATTCTGAGCTCAATAACAGCCGGACATATATACAAGAAGCGACCGATTAAAAAGCATTTAAAGCAACCATATTTCAAAAACACAATTTACATGTAACACTATAGAGCTTATTTTAGTGGGTTACCGCATTGAGTAATGAAAGTGTTGAGTAATGGGTAGTTACCAAATATCAGTGGACATTAACAAAATGTGTGTTATGAGAAAGTGTATATTTGGGGTGCATATTACATCATTTATTCACTTGTGGTGTGACGATAAATAATAGATGTAACAAAGTACATTTTTCCAATACCCTGATGTTACACAGTATTCTGTGCCATTTTGCATTACTGTATACATGACACAACATGACATTTAATCATTTAGGAGATGATTTTATCTAACAAGTGATGGCAGTTTGTAACACAAGAGCGGTTAGTATCTACACGACAGGATTTATTTGTGGTTTAGTTAAATGCCAGCAGAAGAGATGTGGTAAAGAGCAGATGTAGTGGTGCAGTAATGGTACCTTGCTCTTTAAGCTTCTGCACCAATCCTGCAGTTCGGATCAGTTCTGGTCCTCTCTGCACACCATCCCTTCTCTGCAGTCAGTGACATGAGCATTAAACACTACTGCATATAATAACATCATCTGAAGTAACAGTATAACATCAGATGAAAGAGGTGTGATGAATCTCACCTGTCCTTTAGAGAAAGGTGCACCTATTATTCCCACACAGTGATGATGATGATGATGAAGGTCTCTTGTGAATATATGAAAAGCGGTTCGTAATCGGCTGAAACTCTTCTTTAGCGTCATGATTCACGCGGCGGTAACGCGCGCGGTTACGCGTCTTTCATATTAAAGCGGATTACAGGGGGCGTGACCACACGTGTCGGGTTGATGTCATTGGACTGATCGAGCTGATGATGATGATCTCTATTTAACTGCACTCATGCTTTTCATAAAGCAAAGTAAACGATAAGAAATGTTTTCAGATGACGCAATTGACAAGTGCATTATTTACATATACAAACATGCGAATATTTAAAGTCATTTATAAGGAGGACCAAATCTACAATATTTTACATATATCATTTTATAGGTATACATACATATACATATATATGTGTTTCATAAATATCTTGAAAATATTTTCAGCTGAAACAAATTAAACTATTACACTATTATAAGGTTATTACACTATTCATTTTAATATTTCATAGTTGAATTCTAATCTGATTATGACAGACTATATATTGAAAAGGTTTAAGACTTAAGAATAAATATTTGGGTTAATAAATAAATTAATCTAAAAAAGTTTCGTTATTCATCCAGTTTACTAGAGTCAAATCTAAAGTATGCGACAGTGTTTTACTCAAACTGGGACCACAGGAACAGTGAAAAGAGTTACCCAGCAATGGTGTAAAAAGTCACAGGACCTACAATGTATTATTCCTCATAGATTCAAAAACATTTGAACCTTTATTTTCAACATTAATGCTGTTAACTACACTACCTTACAACATTTCTATACTTTACTGTCAGATTTAGGAATTATAAGTGATTTTTTTCTCAAATGATCATTTTGAAGTGTATTACTTGACTGTTGGCTAATGTTTCATCCTTGATAAAGCTAAATTAAGTGCATATTGATTTTGTGAACACAAACATGGACTAATGTTCAAATAACAATTCTGCTACAAACAGACGACATTATTTTATGCATTCATGGGGATAGCCAAAACATCAGCCAAAAAAAAAAAAAAAGTTTAAAACACAGTTTACACATTACCATAAAAAATTTATTTTTTTCCACAACTGTTAACTACACAGGGAATGTGTTACAAATTTAGATTTCACATTAACTTTATACCCCATTTACTTCTTCAATCAAAAACAGATGCACAGGTTTATCTTTCTTAGTTTTCATAAGCTTTCAGAGAATTATATCCATATGCATTACAAAATGTCATTTAATGCCATAAAAGCATTACTTTTTAAAAGTATACATGACACTGTAATACATTTTAAGTGAAGACATTTACATGTGCATAAACCACATGCAGGACAGCAACTCACATTCAGTTCATGAAGTAAGTCATTTAGGGACCGGTAATGCATATTTTCCGATCTGCTGAAATGATGTTGGTCTAGTATGAGATTAAAAGTAGTTCTGCAGGGGTTCACCGAGAATAGTCTCCATCTCTTGAATGACCTTCTGCACCTGGTGTTCAACCTCCTCACACTCATCTGTAGAAACAACAGCACCATTTCAGACAAAAGCAAGATGTTTCTGTAATGCCGCCGGTGGACAAAATGCCACTTTTGACAGAGAACCAACTACTGCATCACAAGGTGTGTGGCATTAAATCTTTGAAAAAAAATTTTTTTTCATGGGTGTTTAGTAGCAATCTAAACAAGATATACTGATATGAAGTTCTTACCCTCCATGAGTTCAGCCAGGAATGGGATGGTCTCCGGGAGAAGAACCATATAGTTCTCTCTCAGTTTATCAGCTAACTGCAGCAGCATGACCAGTGCTGAGAAACGCACCTGAACACAAACACAGACACATTCACTTGTGTATTCAAATCAAATCATATCTATCAGATTATTAGAGCATCTGCACACCTTGGCTGAGCTGTGACGAGTCTTGAGGAGAATCTGATAATTGAGAACTTTCCATTGCGAGTCGTCTCCCATGGCAACAGCAAACTGGCGATACAGGGTACCAAATGTTTGGTGATGCGGGTCTTGTAGACCTCTTCTCCTCCTAGCATATTCTCCAACTTAATAAAAACATAACAAATAATTGTATTACTCATTGCAAACTTTTGAAGAATTTTAAGTTCACTGATTTTCTGCAAAACTAAAATCTTATTTGCCAAAATTTTGTTTTTTTGATGCAGATATAGTTTTCTATGCTGACCTGATCCACAAGAGGAGCCAGAAGAGCATTAGACCTCTCTTTACTGAGGAAGCGCTGCGTATCATACAGGAAGATCTTATAGAGACAGTCCAACACATACTGCAGCAACCTACTGCTCCTCATCACATTATCTTCATCATCATCATCATCATCTGAATCAAAGAAGACTTTGTCTATGGGAGAAAGAGTGACAGTCAAATCACATCCGTGGGAAAAACGGCAATAGCTTAAAGCAATAGTTTACCCAAAAAAGGACCCCACTGACTTGACCATAGTAATTTTCATTCCTACTATGGAAAGTCAAAGGAGTCCAATTTTTAGGTCTACTATTCCTTTAATAGTAAAGCATTACAGATTAATTCAGACACACACAGACTCATAATCTCGTACCTGTTTGAGTGATGTTGAGCTGATGGAGCAGATCTGAAAAGGGTTTGACCAGCTGTCCAGCAAACAGCACGAACAGCCCTTTGAGTTTGTCTGCGATACGGTCTGCCAGTCTATAGAAGGTCAAGAGGCGGTCTTTAGAAGCGCCTTCCATCTTTGACCAATCGAATAACTGCAGGAGTGAGAAGAGACCCAAAAAGGACACATTTACACTGGAAATCTAATCTATAGATTGATCACGAGGCACTTACTTTTTTAATGTGACTTTTAATTTTTAACTTGGTTTGATTAATCTAAAGTCATTTTACTAATGTTCACCTTAAAGAAGAGAGGCCTAAAAGTGACTTCTGAAAGTTTCATAACCATCACCAGCAGACAGTCGATCACACTGCCCTCGATCTCACTGGTCTTCTCAAGATCTCCCTATTTAATAACAAAACAGAATTAATTGCTCATCACATAAATGCTCCTGGTAGACCCTGCATTTGTATCACAAAGGTCCTTAAATGCGCTGTAAGTCCTTTAATAAAAGGTTGAGATGAGGTTTTTAATACCTGGCAATGTTGTGCACGGAAGTCGAGAGCGGACAGGAAGAAGGTAGTGAGCTCTGACTGGTGGTTGTTGAGTTGGTCTTTCTCCATGTGAGCAATATGTTCCTTCAAGATGTTCATCAGCGGACCAAGGCGGTTCTGTAACATGAAAGAAACAAAGCCTTTAATGTCAATAACATGAGATTTAGAAGGAAAGATGAGGGATTTTAATGCATTTAGAGCTATATTACAGAGCTGCACAATCCCAATCTCGATTCAAACACCCACACAATCTCATTCACCTGTGTCTATTAAACCTCTAACTAAACATAATGTTGAAATCTCTGTCAGTTTTCACACTCTTTTCAACAACACAGTGTCGTTATTTCAGCTTTAGAAATATTAAAATAATCACAAAAGTACTAAGATAAAAGTATAGATAAAAACACGAAGCCATCAAAAAATAGAGCAAATCACATTTTGAACGTAACTTGGCACATTAATCGATTACACTGTTTGGCCAATAGTTGGCGACAAGGGACCCTGAAAAAATATACATCACTGAATCATTTGTTTAACAGCCTCTGGTTTACTGGGTTTAGGTTGACTGCTGATTCATCCAGCAATTAATCAAGTAATCAAGTATTTTTTTAGTGAATCATTGAATCATAAATGAAAATAGATTTTTTTTAAACTAATTCATTCAAATTAAACATTTTAAATACACATTGCAGCGATTCATATCTTTTGTCAGAACTCTAGTTTTTGTTTAGTCGTAGTTTTTCATTTGAGATATTTTTAGTTTTTTTAGAATGCGATCTCTATTTAAAACAAAATATCATGATTCTCAGTTTTTTCAGAATCATGCAGCCCTTCCGTACGGACAGCAGACTTTCAAAGTCTTTTTGTTTATTGTTTGCAAAGTTTTCTGCACTATTTATAGTGCAAATGTGAAGTCTGAATCTTACCTGGTGTTTATCCACCATGTCGCAGTAACATTTGGTGATGGTGGGAATGAGGACTCTGGACGGCACTTTTGTGGCGAGTGTTTTGCTGAGAGATGTGAGCCGTACGGTGAGCTGAGGACAAGAAGTCAGTCGCTCTGCTACCAGAGTTAAACGTGTGGCCTAGAGAATGACACATAAATTAAATTATATTTACTGGCAAAACATAAAGATGTCATCACAACGAGCCAAAGTGCTGCTGTTGACCTGTAAGATTGTGTCCTGCAGGTAAGGGCTGATGAAGTGCGGCAGAGTCTCTGACACGCGCTGTAGGGCCGTGACGGCACTCAGCAGATAGATTTCATTGGTCATCAGATCCTTCCTCTCTTTCAGCGTGTTTAGCACAGCAGGCATTAACCTGACATGGCATGACAAACAAAACACATCAGTACAAACACTGATACACAACATTTAGAGTAAAACAGCCAGTTTTACGTGGACAGCCCGTACCTGTGTAACTGTGGTATAGCGAGAGCTTTCAGCGTGCCCGTCACCTCCGCCACACACAGCAGAGCACTTCCCATGACGTTCTTATCCTCGTCTTTATTAGCGATCAGCTCCACCGCTTTGTTCAGCACGGGGACAAACGGCTCCTGGTGACCCGAGCCAAAACTGCGGCACAGCAGCTTGAGGCTGTAAAGTGCTGTCTGTCGATTGATGGCCTGCTCTTCTTCCTCCTGTGCAGGGACGTGACCGTGACCCCGAGCCACGATGTTCAGGAGGTCACCGATGAGTTCAAGCAGCACAGTAATCTGTAAAAGAGTAAAATGGGAACAAATGAAGAACGTTACTGGCTACTACTGACTAACTGAGTAATATTTAATGACATATTTAGTTTGTACCTGTTCCTCTTGCCACTGCGTGCGCTGCTGTAGTTTGTTATTGAGCAACTCCATGGCCTTCCTCCTGACTGATGCCAACTGATTACCCATCAGCCCTCTCATTACTGTGATGAAGGTGTCCATGGGCAGAAGAGCATTAACCTAAAAGGTATCAAACATGCTTTATACAATAAACTTGGGTTGGGAATGTTAACAAGTGATCGATTAATGGACCACAATAACTTAATTAAGCGATTAATCAATTCAAACACATTAAGTAATCACATTTTTTTAAAAAAATCATATAAAATAATTTCAACATTTCAGTCAAGGCAGATAAAAGTTACAGACTAAAATAACTAAAATAAAAACACAAAGAACCTACAAAATATCTTATCATGCATCATGTTCAAATCAATTTCGGTTTAAAATCTTGGAAATGACAAAGTGTGTCACTTATATAACATTGTGTCCAGTTATGGTACTGTATTCAGTGTCAGAGTTGTTGTTCAATGTATTTTATAAATGCTTTATCCAGCGTTATCTACCTTATCCAGTGTGTCATAGGACTTGCTGAGCAGAGCTCTCCAGAACTTGGCTGTAGGTGTATCAGAATTATCCTCCACACATCGAGCAACTGCATGAATGTAACGCAGAACCTCCTCCAACAGACTGATGACCAAAACATGCAAATATTACAATCACCACAAACAGCCAAACAAAATCACATATTCACAACAAACAAGTCAAATAAGCTCACTTCTGCTGTAGATTCTGCAGTCCGGCTTTGTGATGTCATCACAGTCAGCCACCTGTCAATCAAACCATTTATTAGTAAATCTTAAAGGCATCATAATATCAACATCAAATCAACTGCTTCCCAGTCTAAATGAAATCACCTTTCCAACAAATGTGTCGCAGGCCAGCAGCTGAGCCATGAAAGAGATGGAGAGGAATTTAAAATGACGAAGATCTTTGCCGCTATGAGCCTGAACATTGAAAATCAGATCGGAGACTGTCTCTTCCTTCTTCACCGTGCTTCTTCCTCGTGTGCGCTTTTTGTCAGGAGCTGTAGCGAGAAAATAAACAAAATCTCAAAATTGTAACAAATTCCAAGTTAATATAAAAATGTACTTTTTTTACTAGAACTCTTCAGTGTAATAATGCAAATGAAGCATCTGCCTAACGCATAACTAATGTAACACTGTAAAAACCGGGGTAATACAAAATATAATCATATAATCTTTTACTATAATAAAGCTGTTTGTCCACCAAAGTGTTTTAACATGACTGAAAACCTGTGTGTTTGTCCCGCCCCTTCTGCACTGTGATTGGATGGCTAAATGTTTGCCCCAAAGTTAAACACTGGAAAAAAACTGCAAGCGTTAAAGCTGAGCATAAACAGAAAACATCACCTGCTGGTGTTTTTAAAAGCGCTGTGCCTCCATTATTATGGCACATTACTTATCTAACACAGCAAAACATTGTAAACTAAGGAAAGCACTTCTTAGTACTATTGTTGCCGCTTTTGATGTGTCGCTTCATTGTCTCCTAATATTTGTAAGTCGCTTTGGATAAAAGCGTCAGCTAAATGTAAATTGTCAAAACAAAACACGGTGAACACATGGCCTAGAACTACAGTAATAATAAGTAAATCTGGTAGCGCAGATGTTTGAGGATAATGTCTTAACCTGCTCTCTCACCTTCCTCACTGTCCTGAGGTAGAGTCATGAGGAACTGCAGAACTCTGATGAGAGATGTGAGCTGCTCCTTTACCTCAAACTCACAACACACCGAGATCCAGAAATCCTGATCTCTCTCCACAACAGACTCCTGAACACAAAACATCACGTCACATCATCGAACAACTAAACCTGAAACATCAATAGAACAGCAGATGAGAACGTTCCTCACCTTTTCTGCCCCAGCTGCAGTGACAGACGTCTGCGTGACGTGTTGTTTAAACATGAGCAGCATCAGGACCCAGAGGAAGCGGGACGGGCCCAGCGTGCCCAGCAGCTGACTGAGGATGGGTAAGCGTCTGTGCTCGGGCACATGCGGCAGGGCATCAACAAACACGTGCATGATACGTGTCACCACGATCTCCATATGGCGGTCAGACTGGACACTGCCATCTTCATTAGCCTGTGGACCAGAGAGCGAAGCAGATCTGAGTTTAAGGTTTCAAATGACTAATCATAGGTATAAACAATAATAATAATGATGCTCTTGAGATTGAGAGAATCGTAATAAAAAAACTCTGACACAAACCTTTATGAGAGCAGGGATGACTGCCTGTACGGTCTTATTGATGACCTGGAAACTGTAAGAATCATCCAGTCTCATGATGTTGGCACCCATGAAAGTGAAGATGGGCATGATGTTGTGAAGAACCTTCTCCTGAAATGTGCAATCAAGATGGATACCACCATTTTAAAACAACGTGTGAGTATGTGTATCTAAATACATGTGTAACTAAACATACAGGGAATATTCCAGCTAAAGTCCCGAGCAGAAGTAGGGCGTGATGATGAGTCTGAGGCATATCTGACATTCTGACACACTGCACCACCAGCTCCACGTTAAATTTGTCTTCTTCCAGCACATCTAAACACAAAAGAGAAAAACAAATTGAACCTTTATACATAAGAAATCCATACTATTCTGCAGGTAATTGTTTCTCAGGGTTTGTAAAAGATGAACTGGCTCCTACATCATAAAACCCACTGTAAATACACACTTTCGAATGACTAATTTGGTCTTGTAAAGTCTATTTAACTGCAGTTTTAGAGACATTTAAAGTATGTTTAAGTATTTTGTGTGGTACCTTTGCTAACAGGAGCTCCGTCTGGAGAGAGTTTCTGACAGACGTGCAGGAGGCAGCTGAGGATGAGCTGTTTGGTGTACTCGATATTCTCCTGTTTAGCTGCGGCCGGCTCCAGACATCTACACAAACACACCAATAACATCTTCATGCATTTTACACTCGAGGTATTTAAACCACCAAATATTGACAGTTTGATGAAAACCTTTGATAAAAACTTTTCCCTCCAACATCCTTCTAATAAAAATGTTCAGTTGTTAAGATAAGGCTGTGAACAGATGTGTGTTACACACCTGGAGAGAAGATTAAAGAGAGCAGGCACCAGACACTGAGCTTTCTTCAGCTTCTTTTTGTGCTGCAGCAGTTCTAAGATCAGCGTGATTCTCGTCCAGGAGACGACAGCCTCCTCTGGCGCCACCGCAGACGCGTCTTGTGTTTTTCTGTGGGTAAACACATGCAGTTTAATCATCACATCCTCCAGAGACAGAACTGAAGTCTGGTACAGAAGGGCATCCGTTCACCTCTGGAGTTTACTGCGGCGTGTTTGTTGAACTGTAGCTGTGACTCGAGGTTTATCTGCCGGCATCAGCTCATTGGCCACTAACTCTGCATCCACAGCGATCTGCAACCACAGACAAACATTCATGAAGTGACACCTACACTACACACATCATATGTCAGAAAGACAATAATGATACTCATACCGCTTTAAAGACGCTGTTGATAGTTTGCGCACAGACAGGGTTTTTGTTTTCAACCAGCAAGTCAAAAAGAACGGCAAGAATCCTCTGCTGAATCTTTTCATCTCCAAGAGCGGCAAAGAACGGCTTGGTGATCTGAGAAAACATGTAATACATCAAATAACATCAGAAAACAGGAACTGCTATTCCCACATGACTGTGATATTATTTCACACTACAGTATATTTACATTATTGCTACATGAATAATGCTAATTTTGGTTTAAATATCGATGTTGCTTGAACCATAATGTAAATCATAATGTACAAAGTAATTCTATACAGTAAAAGTTCCTGTCAAACAATAATAACATTAATAACAATGACGTTTTGTGAAAAGCTTTTCATTTGTCCACCAACCTGCTCCAGGGCAATAATCTGGAAACTGGGTATAGTGGGATATGGTTGGGCTGTGGTGCCAATGGCCCTGATGAAGATCTCCAGACATCGAGGCTCTTTGACCAGTAAAGGTGCAGACGTCTCGCTGAACTTGCTCAGGAGCAGCTGAAGGACGAGCGCTTCATCTGGCAGGAATGTACATGTGTCTGGAGCACACTGCTCGAGAAGACGCTCCACGGCCGGAAGAAGAACATTTAAAACATGCTGGATAAAAAACAAAGAGATGATTACAAAATGCATCTATGCAAACACTTTGAAAACAAAAGCTTTCTGGTGTGATTTCTTTAGCACTGAGATTTTACATCAAGTTGTTTTCATACCAAAGCAAACAAAAATGTTCTGTTAATCTGAATTCAAATCAAACATAGAAATGGTTTATTATTACTATAAACTGTATTGTGATGGCAGCCACTAATCCTAAACACAACACAAAAATCCTAATCAAGTAAAATCTTAACTAAAAAAAAACTATTACATTTTTTTATCCTGAGCAGATTATATATAATTTTACCTTGAGTAGTTTAGATTTGTTTATGATTTCTGAGAATGAGACGGTGCCGATTTCCATTTACCTTTTAATGTTTTGACTTGAGAGTTAAAAATCTTATTTTGATATGCTAGCCATACTACTAATCAAAAGTTTAGGGTCGCTTGACTAATTTTGCTTTTGAAGAATTTTTAACAAAATAAATCATGTTTTGAGATGAATGGCTTGGACCAAATATTGAAGAAAAAGCAGCTATTATGATTTTTTATAGTTATATTTGTGTTTTTCTGAAGTAAGAGTAATGAATGGTTTTGTTGCAGTACCTCTCCGTGGACGTCTTGAAGGGCCCTCAGCAGTGTTTTTGAGGTGTAGGCGGGGCAACAGGGTAACTGCACACACTGCAGGAGCTGATCGATAGGTGCCAACTTTTTATTCTTGCCTTTCAATAATATAGCCTCCTCATAAATCTTAGACAGTGCCTGTAGAAACAACAGAAGAAAAGTTTTCAATCAGCTGGCAGTTATTTGCTTTCAGAAACATATGCTGAGATGTGTTTGTAACTGACCTGGCTGAGGTACGAGGGGTCAGCGATGATCTCCTCAGATGATTTAAGGAGGGTTTCCACCAGTGGATGGTAAGGTGAAGAAACAAGCCCTGTGAAAGTCTGAAGCACAGCGATGGCGGCTCTCCGAACCTCACACACACCTGACTGCAAACACACCAGCACAGATGGCACCACTGCAGGAAGAATCATGTGTGTTATAATATATTCAACATCTCTAGCGTTTTTGATAACAGCATAAATTGACGTGAGAGAGAACACAGCGACATACCCTGTGATGCACTGGAGGCCAGCAGGTTAAGGGTTTTTACTGGCTGACTGCAAAGCAAAGCCTTTCCCACATAAAGAGCCTGTGTTTGCAGTATGGCACTAACCCGACAGTCCAGCTGATCACCTAAATTACTGTTGTATCCCCATAAGAGAGAGAGGAACTTAAACAGATTTAAGGGCTCTTTCAGATGGACCTGAAATAAGATAAAGACAAAGAAAAATCAGTGATCATCATTGGCATCATTGGTAACTTTGTTTTGAAAAGTGGTGGGGACTTATCAGCAAAATAATAAACAAATAAAAACTCAATATGTCCATATACTGTTTACTGTCGCAGATTTGCAATACTAGAAAGATTGCTGCCTGGAGAAAGAAAGTATCATGTTATAAAGAGATTGGTTCTGACCGGCGCAAAGAAAGTTTGTTAAATGTATGAATCAGATTACGAATAATGACTTGAAGAATTATTTTTAGATGCTTTTTGTTTAATGTGCATATTCCTATTTTTCAAATACTTTCAGAAAGTGGTGGGGACATGTCCCACCCGCAAATTACACCTATGGTCATTATTATGCTTTAAATAAATGTTTACTTTTAGAAACTTTAAAATTTCTCTTAGTGGCATCCAACAAAAAGTCCAAAAACAAGAAATGTTTTCTGCAAACTATATTAGTGTGTTTCGGTAGTTTCGGTATCAAAACCTTTCAGAAAATGGACAGTGAAACCTAACAGTTTTCTTCTGTTATGTGACTGAATATTTTCACTAATGAAAAACTGCTGATGTGACATTAGTAGTCAAAACTTGTAAAACAAGTTAACACAATGTGTAAAGTGTGTAAAACAATGTATTACTATTTATTATTACTAATATATTAAACCATCTGTTTATATTTTACTTAAACTCAATCCGAAAAGAAAAGAAAAATCTGTCTAAACACATGTAAATTCCATTTAAGAAGATGGAAATATACAGGCATTATGGATGTGATGTGACCAAAGTGGATGTGATGTGACCAAAGAAAACCGTGACCGTTTTTAGGGGCAACATACTTTAAAATAAACAAACCAGAAGAAATAATACTCAACAAATGAAGAAGAGACCTCATAAGAGTATTTAAACCACCAAATATTGACATTATATCAGTATGATGAAAACTTTTTTTATTCATGGCAAGGTTAAAAGAGTATTTGTGAAGTGAATACATCACCTGTAGGATGGGCTGCATCAGACTCCTGAAGCACAGTGCCAGAGGTCCTTGACTGGCCCCTGATATCACCACATCAAACACACGACACAGAAGATGCACGTAACAGCAGGTGTTCGTGTCCATCTTCTCTGGGTTCCACCAGGACTCGTCTGAAATTCACAAGCTTGCGCTGTTAATCTGTTCCTATTCCTCTAATGGCAAACCTTTGCTTTACACATTAAGCAAATAAAAGCATAATAAACAGTCCAGTACCTTTAAATGTTGAACGTGGGCATTTGAGGGCAGTGATGAATAAGCGCAGGAGTGAGAGAAGCAGGAGATTGTGTTCTCTCTCTGCACTGACACCAGAGCTCATGTTCTGCAGGAACTCTCCCAGTCCAACACACACCGGCACACACATATCCACCGCACTATCACACACCTGTTATTAAACTTTATATTATTCATACAATATAGATATATACTATATAGATAGTATCAGTCAAATCAGTTTGAGGCTAATGATAAAGTATGATTTGTGTTCAGACCTGTTCAGACTGGTTTGTAGTGATGTTTATCAGTAACGGCTCGAGGAGTTTGTACAGAGTCTGAGCTGTGTGGAGATGTTGACTCTCAGTCATTGACTCCAGACTCTGAAGAAGAGAGTAAGTCAACACGACAAACGCCGCTCGCTCCCGAACGCTGCTGCCCTGACGGCCCAAGATACTGCACACGTTCTCCAGCTGCGAGATACATTACAAACACATCACAATGAGCAAAGACACTATTGCTTTATATTGAGCCATTAAATGAGGTTTGATTCTTACAGTGTTGCGTTTGGTTGTGTGATCCATGTTGGTCAGGTTCTTGATCAGAGTTGTTGTGAGCATTTGATTGGCCACTTCCAGCACGTCTGATGGAGGGGTTTTGGACAGAACTTCCTTCAGGACTACAAATAAAGACAACACAAATGCAACATGAAATACAATCGACCAACTTGTACTTTTTTGATACAGTTTCCTGGGTTTTACTGTAAAAAAAATCATCGTCTAAAAATACAAAAAAGTTAGCAATGAAAAAATTAAAACAATATTTTATCCAACTTCTTACCCAATAAAATCCCAGTGGATACTATCATGCCGCTCCCTATATTATTTCATGTCTCACTAAGTATTTTAATCATAAATGGGTAAAAGGTTAAATAGTTCAAATATAGTTTTTGTCTGATAAAATCAGCAGTATTTACCTTTGGCCCAATCTTTAGTCAGAGGATGCTGGGAGATGAGAGTGCTTTCAGCGATACATGATGCCAGCTGCAGCTCTACAGATTCAGGTTCTGCACCCGTCACCACCAGGAAAGGCAGAAATTCCCACACAATCTGTGCCTTCAGATCCTGACTGCCTTCAGTAACACGCGGGTCATCCAGAATTCGCACTGCTTTTTTCAGCACCAAACACCTGCCGGAAACAAGACCAGATAAAGCCTGATGTCTTTGTTCAGACGATAATGTCAGAATTTACTGACAAATCATTCAATACAAAAAAAGACAATTGTACAAAAGTTAATTTTTAAAAAATGTAGGTATGACTAACCAATCAGCTGAAGGTTTAATACGATGCAGAAGTGCGATCAAAGATGAAACCGTCTCCTCTGAATCTATCTGGTCCAAGTTCAGCTGTTAAAAAAAAACACAACAGAAGAAATAAGTGAAACTGAAGATTACCACGTCAAACACACTGTAATAAAGTCATAGTCATGGTGATCTGACCTCTAGTACTGTAATGGCAGACAGCACAACCTCCGGCACATCATCCTTTATTCTCTCCAGTAATGAATCTTTTATAAACGCTTCATCAAAACCATTCTGCAAAATACAGTACACACATCTTATTACCACATTACATGTTAAATCAGAAGATCTAAAAAACATTTTATCTATAGTGATCTTGAGTATGATAGTAGAGATACACACATGTTGTGAAGTGAAGATCTCTTTCAGGTAGTTGACAGCCAGGTTTCTGACTGAAGGTAACGGATGGTTCAGACTGAGAATGAGAGATGTGTCCGACTCCTCCAGGATCTGCAGAAACACACATAATAAACGGGTATTATAAGCTCATATTTTTCCTCCACCTTTGTGTACTTGCTAATTATAGTCTTCAAATAAATGTGATCTAATGATAGAACAGTGCATGTTTACAGCAACTATAAAACATGGACTGTTCCCAAAAAACAACACGTGGCTAATGAAAAAAAACACTGGCCTACCTGATATTTCCCACAGCTCATAGTAAGAGAGATGAACTGGTGTAGTAGGTGTTTTTCATGGTCACCGGATGCATTTTTAGCATGATTTTCCAAAACTACATCCATCGCACATGGACACCTATAAGATAAACAATGCGCATAAAATACATTAAAAAACATTATTATAAATATTAATTGTGTTAATCTAAAGCATTTCACAGGCTACACTCTATAACAGTTTATATACTATATAAACTGTATAACACATATGACAAATTATAGCACACAAAAGTGCAGACGTGATTTTAACAGTACCTGGACTCAAAGAGTCGTACAGTGGACTGCAACCTCCCGTTCAGAGCTGAAATCTTATCCGAGGACATCTCACGACCACAAGAAACATATTCTTCCAGAAGAAGTCTGGAGAGAAATGTAGAGATAATGATTCTGTCTTTTCAATACAGCAGTGTTTAAAGGTATAGTTAAAATAACCAAAAAAAAATTATCATGAATAACTTCTGCAGAACACCGAAGATAATTTGAAGAATGTTGGAAACCAAACAACACTGGTCCATGTTATGTATTGACATATTGCATGGACACAAAACCACATTTAAAATAAAATATCTTCTTTTGTGTTCCACAGAAGAAAGAGTAATATACTTGTTTAAATAAAATGAGGGTGAATAAATGATGGCCAAATGTTTATCCATACTTGGCCACAATGTTCTCGAGATGGTTGTTCAGCTGAAGGTTCTGGAAGATTGACTCTAATAGACTGTGATAGTCAACATTGCATGATGAATCTTCATCTACCAAGACACAACAAAACAAAAAGCAATAATCACGACAAGAGGTCATGTGTAACAGCGATTTTATCATGGCTAAAAGACATTCCTTATAAAAGTCTGGCAACCATGATATGATAAAGTAGACCAAAGCATGAAAACATTTTCTGCCATTTCAGTTCCACATATAAAGAAACTAACCATCTTGTGTCATGACAGAGTGGATGAGATGAGGCAGCAGGTATCGCAGTAAAGGACTGATGTCATGAACGGCAGATATACTCTGCAGGGTGGACACCAAAGTAGGGACGGCACTCAGATATCCAAACGGCCTAAAGGAAAGAGACAATTATAGTTACATAGTTTAACTACAAACACTACTTGTTACAAAAGTAACATGATAGAAAATGTCAGTCAAACCACTAAAACTTACTTTGGACCAACTAAATCTTCTTTCTGGTTCTGGAGGAGGATGATAATACAGCTCAAACCCTCTTTCACCAGCTGTTGTGTTTGACCTAAAGATCTGCACAACTGTACAGTCAATGAATCCACCAGCTTGGCCTCCATCACCACCTTCACCGCCAGCTGACACACGATCATGTAACTCGCTGCCCTGTAGTCCACAAGCTCTGATTTCAGTCCCTGGCAATAAAAAGCACAACATGATCATTTAGATTAATGATGAGACACTTCCGTAGATTACAACGGCACCATCACTGGTTTGACTGTCAGCCAATGTATGAATTAATAAAACAAGTATCTAGAAAAGGCATTTTCTCTTAAGCGTAATGAACATTGACTGAACTTGCTTCATGTGGTAATCAGATTTTAAAGTGCTTCACACTGGGTGTAACACTAACTAAAACACATTTACATAATACTGTTAAATTACCGTCTTACCAGTTGTATATGTGGAAGGAGTTTGGCTATAATAGGATCAGTTATCTTCTCTACAGCATCAAGCGCAGAAACGATGGTAGAAGCATAGAAGGAGAAAATCACCCTCAGCTGGGGACAATTCCCATCGTGAAAATATTCAGCGTAAGCCTAGAATAAAATCAAATAAAGAATTATTCAATGCAACATTATTAGACTGTCAGATTTTAACCGGCTCAAACCTCTTCACAGTGTCTTACCTTAACTGATTTTGTGACCATGGAGCAGATAAAATCCATAAAGCCTAAATCCTTATAACAGTGTGTGAGCAAAGTTCCTCGAGCCAGAGGAACACCAGGATTCTACAAATATAGCAAATAAAAGATCAGCTGAAAACATCATGACACCATTTACTAGTTTGTTGGTATTAAAAAACTGTCTGCTTTTCATGTATAATGTATTCTATATATTAAAGGAAACTGTAAGTGCATGACATTATAAATGATATGGTTTACCTGAATTCCATGTAACCAATGCCATTTGTGGGTTGGATCTCCAATTTTTAATATCTGAATCACTCGTACAAACACTTTAGTCTCATGATATGGTAAAACACAAGCGATCAGACTGTCCTGGTTGTACAGATGAATGTGGAATCTGCAATCAGTACATTTGTATTATTGATCACTTCAATCATTTTATCATGTTTACATTTTACCTTTGCAATTAATGTTAGTGTTGTCAGAAGACAGCAAGGGTTTACCTGTGTACTAGCCATTCGATGCACTTTAAAGCAGGCTTGAGCAGAAAGTAGGGTGACAGCCGAGTGAGGAAAACACTGATGTTCTTGTCCAGTTTCTTGTTGACCTCTTTGGACTGAACGCTGCGCTCTAAAGTGAGAGACGCATGACTGAAGAGAGTTTCCTGAAACTCGCTGAACACCGGATCAATTCCAATCATCTCCTCCAGTCCTGTGCAGCCTGGGCAAAAGATTTAGAAACGTGATTATTACTGCTTGTCAAACCAAATCTGATAATTACCAGTTTATAGCAGAACGAACTGAACCACCATATATTTTCAGAATGGTATATTGCTGCATTGTTTTCTTTGCAGTACATACAGTGCCAACTACTTTAAATATTATGTGATTGTGAACATAACAGATGGTTGCTCTGCAGAGACATATATACTGTATATAAATCTATCAAAAGCAGAAGCGTCACACATTCAGACAGCACGGTTAAAAAATGAAGAGCCGTGATATGTTGCTCACCCAGTGCATAGAAGGTGCTTCTGTCCATACCAGCTGCATCTTTAGGTTCAAAGAGAATAGAGATGACCTCTTTTCGGCTGAGCAGATGAGGGTCATTCTGCGGCAATGCCAACCGCTTCAACTGATGTGCTAAAGATGTCATCTGGAAAACATTACAATAACATAATCTTAACATAATCATAAATTAAGCACAACACAACAAATATAACACAGTGCAGAAAAATGTCCTCGCATTTGCATTTCACATTTCTAACTTGTATTTATCTTTCACATACTCTAAACTTGGCAATGAAAAATATGTATTTTGTTGGCTGTTATGAGAAATTACTTGATATTTGTAATTGTAAATAGTTTTAACAGTACTGACTGATTTTTGTTTTATTATGATAAAGAGAACTTAGTGGGTGAGGGTAAAAATGATTTAACTACGCAGCAAAATATTAATGTTTCTAAAAAGCTTTATTTTATCAATAAAATAATATTATATACAATACATATTACAAATATTTGCATTTTTTGACTCTGTAATGTAATTTGACACGAGTATGTTATTGACGTTTTATAAATTTTAAGGCCAAGTGCAATCGATGAATTACAAAACCGGTAAATATACCGGTAACACACAACGGAAATAATGATGATGAGAATGATAAAAATAACATATGCCAATAGAAGAAACACTTTTATTAGCGTTCTTTAGTGTTGCTAAACTCCCTCCAACTCTACGGACGATGTACAACATCAGGACGTAACATCACAGAACTAAATCATCCACATAAATCATAAAACATGTTGCTCTACGTCCATTTGTTAAAAACAGTGAATATATTTTCCTACCGTTAAACGTATTTATCACACCAGTTTCCACGTGTGTTGAGAGTGGCAGAGTGGTTTTGCTCTCTGTTTGGTGTTCGGGTAGTGGAGGAGTGAATGAACACTATACCGCCGCCTAGCGCATCGGATGAGCGCTGCAGTCTCCTCTGCAGCATGAGGAGTGTGGAACATTACCATTGTTACATGCAGATGGTGTCGTGCATAAAACCATTTATAAGATTTTTTATTTATTTGCACAACATTTATTTACACATCACAGACGTATAATGCAGACAATACTGGTCAAGTATACTGACAAAGCCTTGATTTAACTGTTTTTTGTCTGTTTTTTACCACAAAGCCCTTGATTCATTGACCCTTTCCATCCCAGTATGTGTTGAAAGAAAATTGTATTATATTGTAATGTTTGACATATGGATGTTGTGCTTTATAAAAGACACTACAATTAAATATTTAACATGTGTACTATAATATATAGGCCTAGGTATGGTATAGATACTTCCTGCATCAATCAAATGTGCATATGATTATGTACAGCTATTCGATTAATTACAGTCATTTCTGTAATTAATCACACTAAACTAAAACATGGCTCAGGCTATACGTATATGCTGTGCCGATTGTAAATTTATATGTGTAACAAAAATGGGTAAAATTTAACTAGAAGTAAAACAAATACATTTTGCAAGTGTTATGTAAATAAGCATTATGCAACTTATTACTATATTATTAAATGAAAATAAAATATAATTATTTTATTATTTTATTATTATTTTATTATTATTATTATTATAAAATTTCTGGATTCTAAATGTTGTTTTTTATTTAAATCTAACAAAATCTTGCTAGTTTTTGTTACACATTTAACTGCACGATAATACAGTGATATATACCATAAACGTATGTGTACGTTGCTTATTGCGAGGTAATTGCTTAAAAATGTCAAAATCTTATTTATTGCTGGTCTATAAAATAGAGCCCCCTGGTATGAGAAATAAACTGCGTGACCCCATAAAAATCAGCGTGCAGAGCTGGTGTGAAATGAGACGCTCTCTATGACCCTGTATCTCTCCTGTGCGTGCTGCTGCAGCATCAGTGGAAACGACAGAAATCTGCAACCGAAAAAATCATCAGATCAAAATGATGCGGATTACAGACACACAATCTGTCGTGTAAATCCAGAGCGCATCGCTGTTCTAGTTTGTCGTTTAGACTGGATGCATTCGTCATCGACACATTTATCAGCGTTTTCAGCGAGCGCGCGAGAAAAACCGTGCACAGATGATGCGCTGCATCTGCCATGCTACTGATGGATACACCACATGCATCCACGGACATTAATTCGCAGTTTTCGTCTACGTATTCTGGGTTAATCGGTTTTTAGTTCAGTGTCGGTTTATTCCCGACATCGAGCTTGTATGTTCATAGAATAGGAGGTGCCTGGGCCACCGACACAGTGATGCTGCACCGTCTCGGAGAAGCCTAACAGACCATGATGAAGACCGAATCCTCATCCTCCTCCAAGCCAGCGAGTACCACCGCGCTCCGCAGCCCCTCTCCTCACCGCAACGCGTACGAAGCGGCGGGGATTCAGGCGCTGAAGCCGGCCACCGACGTCTTAAATAACGGGGACGCGCAAGATGGCAAGCCGAAGCCCACCAGCCGCGGTCGCACGTACGGCTCAAACGTGCACCGCATCAAGAACATGTTCATGCAGATGGGCGCATCCTCGCCCACCGATCCCGAAGACCCGCAGAGGGCGAACGGCGACGGTAAAGCCGTGCGTCTCACCCTCCCGCGGGCCGGCAGCCTGAACGAAAACGTGGACCACAGCGCGCTCCTCAAACTGGGCTCCAGCGTCTCGGAGCGCGTTAACCGCTTTGATAACAAAACGGACGCATCGCCGCGCTACTCCAAGCTGCAGGAGACGAGGAAGATCTTCGAGCAGCAGAATCAGGAAAAACAGGCGGCTTCGAATCGGGTGTTACTTAAAAAGGAACGCGCCGCGGGATTGCAGGATGCGTCGCGCTTGGATGTGGTGGCGCGCTTCAACGGCAGCACGGAGTCGCTGGATAGCCTGGACGCGATCGGCGGGACCGGCGAGGCCGTGTCTCCCACCGTCAGCCAGCTCAGCGCCGTGTTCGAGCGGGCCGCCGAGTTGCGAAACAACCTGCACCGCCTGTCCAACACGCCCCCGTTACCTTTGCGCGGGGTCACCAGCAGGGTCGGTGCGCTCAACTCCAAAGTCATCACCAAACGGGTACGCACCTTTCCTCCAGGTGCGAGCAAGGAGGATGGGGTTAACCAGCACCGTGGGGAGCAAGATGGGAGCTTTGCCAGCTTTAACGGAGCTTCTGAGGATCATGACAGTCTCAAAGCTGTAGACAAAGAGTCCTCTGAAAGTAATCAGACAGGTGAGAAGGATGACACAAGTGCCACTGAATCTCTTGATAAGCCAGGAGAGGTCACTACCACGAAGGCGAAAGGTACACTTGTTGCAGCCGGTGTCCATACATCTCTGGAAAATGGAGATGTTACTTCTAACGGAGAGGCCTCTGGCATCACTGACACTGGAAAGGCAGAGGAAGCACATGCACGTCCATCGGTGGGAGTCTGTAAGAGGGATGATGATGATGGCACACTGAAGGATGAATACTCTACAGCTGATTTGGTGGATCTCAGTGCTTACAGCGCAGTGGGGGAAGACTCTGGTGGCAGTCAGCTTGAGGATGAGGAGGAGGATGAAGATGATGTGTATGAGCCAGAGTCAAGTTCCTCTGAGCTTCCTGGATTACCTGTGGAGGAGGATCCGCCCCCAAACAGGAAGATTAATTTCAGTGTGGCACCCATTACGGTGAGTTTATAGTCAAACTTGTTGGAAGTCTAGAAATAAAATAAACATTTAATAATCATTTAATAATAAATAAATCATATTTATTTTTATATTTATTACATTTTGTAGAAAGAGTTTACATAGTCAATGTCACAAATTGATTGATTTGTGACCTACAAATAAAAATAATTGCATTTTACAACATATTCTTTCTTTGTTTTACACTTTACGGTTTTAGTTAAAAGGTAAAGCACATTTTTAATGCAGTCTTTTGAGCGTATCAATGAGCTTTGTACATTATATCTATACTTCTTATTGAATGTATCACACTGTAACTCATATGGTACAGTTTTACTGACTGCAGACTGGCACAGACTGATCGAGTTGAATAACCTGTACCATACTGTCAGTCTGTCTGTCCTGGCATACGTTCTGTCCCAAGCACGTTGTCCCTCCCTTTTATCGATTAAGTGTGACATTTATTCAGGGCGAACGCTGACCTGACATCAGCTGTTGAAGAGAGAAGCATTCCTCACACAGACAGTGTGTCCGACCGGTGTATGTATGGAACTAGACAGCCATTCTTATTCTTTTTCACCTATGGCTAGATGTGTGTTACCATCAGATCCTTAAAAGAGCTCATGTCTATTGAAATGTTTCCCTATAAAATAATTATGTAACAGTTAGTTCTGACCAAGAAGTCAGTTTTCATGGAGTAAAGATTTTTAAAAGCATAAGGGTTAATTTAAGAATCAGTTTCGGCCATTCAAAACACAACAGAAAGAAGAATTAAAACTGTAAATGCTGTTTTTAGATACTTCATCAGCATCAAGAATGATGATATCAGCAATAAGATTTGCAAAAAGGGTCTGTCTGTTAATGACTATTAATAGTAATGCTTTAGCACTTTTTACAGTATGAATGTAAATTCAGGTAAATGTCATATCTTCTTGACATCAAGATGATGTCAAAGTATTTGAACCGCATTTAAAAGAGTTAAGAGAGTGTAAATATGAGGTTTCTGGTTTCACACTGAAACTGTGAACATGAACAGAAAGCAGGAAACATTAAAACGCTCCTGTATGTGAGTAAAAATAACTGCACTATGAACAGGCATGTGAGGGGTAGATTTGTGCTGTGGTTGATCTTTCAGTATCACTGATATATAAAAGAGAAGCACAAAGAAAAATAGCTATGAAACAGTCTGTGCTGATACTGTTTGTGAGAAACAACCCAAAGATTGTATAGTAAAAATAAAAAAGCTCACCCTTTTTTCCAAAAATGAAAATCTGTTGAGCTCTAAGAAGTTTATTGCTGTTGTTTTACGATCAACAAAAGCATATTCTGATTGAATGCTAAATAAAAATCATCATAACAGCAACCTAAACAATATGACTGGTGGGTTATATTCTAACAGTTTCAAATGTGCCATGTCAAAACATGTCATGACAGGTTTGATGTCAGTGATACTGAATGTCATTGAGTCAAGTGTGAATCAAGTGTGAATGTGCACAAGCATGATGATTTGCACAAGCACAAGATTTTCAGTAAATAACGTTTTAAATTGAAATCTATTTTTGACTCATATTTCATATCATATTTATTTTAATAGTCAGCAGGAGGAAAAAGATGGCTATCAGAAAGACTTATTTGCAAAAAATTGCAAATTTGCCTGTTGTGGCTATACACCCTAAATACAGTGTTAGTAGCAGTTAATTAGCAATAGTGTATGATAATTACTGTTTCTGCATAGATGACTTAAATAGTTGTGTTTGCTAATGCAAGCATCACTATTACAGTATAACACATTACTGTAAGGTTATATTACATAGCATTAGCTAATACATTAGTTAACATAAACTAACAATGAACAATACTACTATTAATTAGTTTATGTTAATTTAATATGTTTTTAAAATAAAAAGTTGCATTTGTTAACGTTAGCTAATGCACAGTGAACTAACATGAACAATTATACTGCCATTGACAACATTAACAAAGATTAATAAATGCTAAAAAACGGTATCCTTTATAAAACTAAAAACTAACGCAGGGTTAATCTTAACATAGATGTTTTACATAGTTACAGGTGGTTGAGTGAGTTTGAGAAGTTTTCATAGAAATACTGGACAAAGACTGTTCTGGTGGCGTAAAAGTACATTTCTTCATCATATGTTTTTTTCTGAGTTGGGTGTGTAAGTCACCAAATCCGGCCTTATATTATTTTAATTACACAGCACCATGTCAGCAACTCCTAGCAACTCTAGCAACTTTTTTGCAAGGCTTAAAAACATTTTCACACAGCGGGGTTGGTTCAGATATATTGTTTTAGCAAGTGTACGTAGCTTGTGTAAAAATATGATTAATCTACCTCAAATATTTTTTGAATGATAATTTTTTTCTATTTTTTTCATAATTTCTTTACTTCTGCACTAATACATATTAACTGGAAAGCTGCTGTGCAACAATGGCAAATGGTGCACTTTAGAAATAATTATGAATTAAGTTAAAAAATCATTATAATGTAAATCTGCATTTGATCATTTTTGGCCATTTCAGCATATACTTAATATCTGAAAGTGTGGTACTACAGCTGATTCTGAATTTAGGCAATTTTAGCATTTTGGATTTGACATTTTAGGCAAAACTTAAAATAGAAATTCAGATAGAATGTACTTATTACCAATATATTGTTATTATTTATAACCTTCAGTTTATATTTTACAAAGCCCTGTTGAGTCCAGACATCAGAAAAATATCAGTCTATACATGAGTTATCTGTTTTAAAAAATGGAAATATACATGTGTTATGGATGTGACAAAAAACACATGCTTTTTTAAATCCTAACTGTAGGATTTCTGTGAATTAAAATACACAAACCAGAAGCAATAATACCCAACAAATGAAAAAAATGACTCTTTAAAGAACATAAAATAGTTATTTTATTTAGTTTGTGCTTTAAAAACCTTAAAAAGAAAGACCTTACATGAGTATTTAAACCTAAAACATTTTCAGCTGTTTTTCAGTCTGGAGTTTTTGTACTATTTGTGTATGTGGTTCTGGCTGGTGTGTGAGATCACAGAGACTCTGCCAAGTCTGGCTGTCTTTGTGTTGGTCAGTAAGTGGCCGTGTCATACTCTCTCTCCCTGTCTCTCTCTCTCTCTCTCTCTCTCTCTCTTTCATTCACTCCTTCTGTCCGTTTCACATTCAATCTTATTCGTGGACAGAATTCAGGACAGTGTTTCCTAAATGAATTTAACAGCTCTCAGTCAAACACAAGGCCTGTTGTGTGTTGGCCGGGGTGTTGAGTCTTTATTAAACCTCTCTCTATCGCTCTCTCTCTCTCAGAACTGAGTCTGACCTAAGAGGCAGATCTCACACTACCTGCTTTGTTCTCATTTTCCTCTCTCCCTGGCCCTCTTTCAGTCGCTCAGCTCTCCTCCTCTCGGTGTCCTTTATCAACCCATATTCATTTTTGACATTCCCATTTAGTTCAACTGGTATTCTTACCGATCGCTGTCTTCTATTGGTTTTCCATTCATTTTTTATTTCTTACATTAAAGTCACTCTTTTTTCTCTTTCCCTGTCTCTCTTTCTCTCTCCCTCTCTGTCTGTGGTTTGGCAGAGCTTATAAATAGCCGTATTGTCACTGTAACAGACAGTCCTCCCCTGCAAGGCGTTGTGCAGGCCAAACGTAGAAACTTGCAGTGTTGCAGTCCCTGTCTTCCTCTCTTTGTCTCAAACACACACACACATTTGCCCTGGTTTGCTTGTATCTCATCCATCTCTCAGTCTGACATCACTCATCTCGTCTGTCAGTATGTTTCAGTGTGTTTTTGGGTGACAAGAGGGAATAATGTAGCCCAGAGTCTTGAGTCATGTCTGCAGACAGGTGACAGACATATCAGGATCAGACAGACAATTCAGAGCTTTTTGAGAGTGAGACACACGGGAAGCACCACACACACACACACACACTTCAGCTGCTGTGAGACAGACGGGGAAGGTCAACTATACTCACAGCAAGGTGCTTCTGTCCTACTTTACACTTCACACTCGTGCTCTTTTAACCTGATTTACAGATACACTTATTTATGCTTTTCAGTCATGTGCTATTTTCATCATATATAATTAAAGCAGAGATGTGTGGATTTATTAAAAGTGCACATTAATCCTGCAGGTTAAGAGCGGCTCCCATCACATCAGGATAAAATCCTTATGCAGCATCACACCATATGCTACATTATTAAACAAAGGCTCAGTATAGCAGGATACTGAGGAATGACTGCCCAATTCCACAATACGTTACTGTTTCTTGTGCATTATAAAATAAGAATTTTGTATAAACAATATCTCAGATTTTCAGACCGTGGTACATCAATAATACATTAAATACATTTATAGTGTTAAAAACATTTAATTCAATCATTTATTTTAAATCTTCTATTTTTATTATTTTATTAACATCTGTTCTGATTTAATCCTGCCCTGAGCATTGCTTAAATTTCTGACCTATGCAAACCTTTAAATTTAGCTGATCAGCTGTGATTATATTATTGCCTATTATTTCCTAAAAATAATAGTTTGATGAAAATAACTTAAAACTAATTACATAAAGTAATTTTGAAAAATTACTTTATGTGTAACAAAATCTGCTGTTTTGCATTTGATAGTTGCATTGGACCTGTGATTTATAGTCACGTGTAGTGCAAATACATGTTATTATTTTGTGTTTTCACTGGGATCAAACCCATGAATAATTTTTCTAGCACAGTGCTCTACACAGTTGAGTAACTCAAATCCCTGATTATCACACAGATAAAATAAGTCAAAAGTTTCTTTGGCATCACCTGCTGCCATTAGTTTAGTAAACTATGAGTCGTGTTTGTGGGAACGACCTGTAAAATCGTTTGGAGAATACGCTTTTCCAGTCACACATCAGAGAGGTGTCCGGGAATGAAACTCCAACAATATCCTTTTAATACAAATAAAGGGGTTATATTGTAAATATATATTATATTTGCCAGGTACACAAATTAAATTGTTTAAAATGTATGAAATATTTAGTAATTAGTGAATTAAAGAATATAAACTGTAGTCCCGTAGATAGTTTGAGTAGATATGGAAGAAAAACACACAAGCTCTGACCTCACTGAATCACAAAGTGCTTTCTGATGTTCACTTTATTCCTGTAACTTGGAACAGAACCAGATCTCTCTCTCTCTCTCTCTCTCTCTCTCTCTCTCTCTCTCTCTCTCTCTCTCTCTCTCAAGCATGAGTGAGAAAAGGCAGTGGTTTTGGGAAACAACTTTTCCAACCATGTTATTTGGAGCTATTTCTTCCAACAGTCTACCAACAGTATTCCTTATATGGATTTTCCTGTTTTTCTGTTTCTCATATTATGTTTCATTAACAATTTGTTACAGGTGTCTTGTGGTCTCCTTAAGTAGCTTTGATGTACAGAGGACAGTTCTCTGATGGTTCTGTTTGCACTAAATAAATGCATTATATATGTATTAAGTGCATATATAACAAAAATAAATGTATTATGCAGTGTTCAGTTA
The DNA here is from genome assembly GCA_019155185.1 of Beaufortia kweichowensis. Taxonomy (NCBI): domain Eukaryota; kingdom Metazoa; phylum Chordata; class Actinopteri; order Cypriniformes; family Gastromyzontidae; genus Beaufortia; species Beaufortia kweichowensis. Next base: position 1,975,713 of record CM032808.1, read on the forward strand.
CATTGTACAATAAAAAGCAAATGCAAGTAAACACTGTGTCAGTTACAAAATATACAACAAGCTGTCAATATATAAAATGTCCCAAATTTCAAGTTTTATCCTGGCATGTGTATCTGATTATTTCTATAAATATTATATAAATACATATTACTATAATATATTTATTTATAATCTGTTTGTCCTATATACATTTTTTTTTATTGTTTTGTAAGACTCAACCTGATGACATTTATTGTAGATTTATTGTTGTTCTCTCACATCAGAGTCGGGTTGGGTCAGTTTGGGCGGAGGAGTGCTGTTTATGACCATCTGTTTGGTGATGTGACCTACACACACTCACATACAACTGGAGCATCTCTCTCTATCTCCTCCCCCTCCTTAATCCTGTGTTTGTGTTTTATTCACACTGAATCATGTGTAGCTGGTCTCTGCTGGTGTATGTGATGGAGTTTGGCTAGCGGGGAGTAAATGTGCAGGTGGGATTATAACACAGATGGGAGGAGATGAGAGTAAAGCAGAATGTTTCTTTCAAGGATTGTTTTGAACGGATATGAAGCCAGCAGTGGGATGTTTGTGGACACGAGGGGCTAAGATTGGGTTGTCTAGAGTTTATGCATGATAATAAAGAGTGTCCGGGTATTTAGTTTATAAACACTACACTAAAGTCAACAAAATTGTTCCATTGAACCGGATTTTTACTAAAAAAAATTAGGATCAGTAGGAGCTTGTCACAGTGCATTGTGGGATTGCATTGCAAGCATAGATGTGTTAAAATTTGTTAATAGGATTATTTGGATCACACCACCTTAAATGACCCAAAACCTAAATTAAAATTAGATGAAAGGATTTAAAGAATTTATTCGTTTATATTGTCTCCTAATATTTGTAAGTTGCTTTAGATAAAAGCGTCAGCTAAATGCTTAAATGTAAATGTAAAACAGTTTGTGTTTTACATGGATGTCAGAGGAAAGCATAAAAGCTGTGTGGTTACCATGGAGACAAGGTCAGAAGACAGTATCCTCTGAGCTGTCAGCACCATTATTGTGAGAGTTAAATGCAAAGATAAAGAAGATACAGTATATAAGAGAGAGAGAGAGAGAGAGAGACATTTACATTTAGGCATTTAGCTTTGCTTTTATCCAAAGCGACTTACAAATAGGAAGAGAGAGAGTACTGTACTTTAATCACAGCAAAATGTGTAATTGATACACCTAAAATGTGGGAGACTTTCAGACTATAATCGTACACACAATTATCTTTACGGTTATATAAATATATAAATAATAAACATCTCATGACAAGTTGACACAGTGTTTACAAGCACTATGAATCGAATAATTCAACTTAAACAGTTATCTTTAGTTAGTTTCGTTAATGTACATCTTATTAAAAAATGCAATTACCACGTGCACTGTATTGTTTTTTAATATTTTTTTTAATTGTATGTTTTTACTTTATTTCCACATTCTGTATGAAAAGCAGCTTTTTAACAATGCAAAAGCATTTTAGAAATAAATTTCTATTGAGTTGACCTTTATTGTTCAATTTGATAGTATTTTATAGTATAGACATGTCTTTAAATGGCAGGGTTTTGAGGATTTGGCACAGGCTGCCCTACTGCACCCACGTTAGAAAAGACCATGTTATATAAGACTTGCTGCTGTGAAGTGTGCACACCTGCTCTGCCCACACATCTCGGCCTTTAAAAGAGCTGTACTTCACTCTCACATCCAGTGCATCATAGCTTAAATGACTACATTTACTATCTAGAGCCTTAAAACACTTGAGAGTTCTTTAGGTAACCCGAGGGCTGCTTTTAATCATATTATTGTGAGCTTTTATGAAATTTGAAGCTAAAAGTTGCTCAGAAATAAAGAGAACATGTTTATATTTATAGTTGTGGCTGCAACTGTTCTGCTGCAAACATAAATGCTTGTTCCTAAAATTTCAGGTTTTCACAACATATTCCAATGAGGACTATGACAGGAGGAACGATGACGTGGATCCCATGGCTGCTTCTGCTGAGTATGAGCTGGAGAAACGTGTGGAAAGGCTGGACCTGTTCCCCGCCGAACTGGAAAAAGGTTTGGAGAGAGAAGACTTAATAGATTATATATTAGATTTATGAATGAATGATGCATTGCAATAAAATGAATCTGCATATTCTCAATATAGGACCATCAATATTTGCAACAACAATTATTCTTAGTAAAACACGTTTTCAGATCCCTCACAGGCACACGTTTGGGGAAGAAGTCATTTTAAGAGAAAAACATTTTAAAAGAAAAAAATTGATTTATGTGTAAGGAAAGATGACTTTTATAACATGGTCTGTTTAACAAGAAAAAACTCACCAACATGCGTGGTGTAAATATTTCATTCAGCATCTTGTGTTGTCTTCAACAGACAATGAGGGTTTGGGTATCAGTATTATTGGGATGGGTGCTGGAGCTGACATGGGTCTGGAGAAACTTGGCATATTCGTCAAGACTGTCACAGAAGGAGGAGCGGCTCATCGGGACGGCAGGTAAAATCTTACAAACACAAACAGACCCATTTTTTAGACTCGCTGCAGACTAATCACAATGTTTTTCTGTTCAGGATTCAGGTGAATGATTTGATAGTTGAGGTGGATGGAACAAGCCTGGTCGGTGTAACTCAAAGTTTTGCTGCCTCGGTTTTAAGAAACACATCTGGCACTGTCAAGTAAGACGTGACTGCATGAAAGACACAATAATACATGTCATCTTCCTGTAGTTTCATGTCATTTACAAAACATGTTATATTAGACACTTTTTCTGTTTTAGTTTCAGTCATAATTTACTTAAACTTATTCCGACATTCTGTCTTAAAGTATGGAAAACAGAACATTAACAGTTTTCAAACGTCATGAGATTAAATGACAAATTTGTAATTTTTCTCGTGAAAAAACTATTTGACTAAGTTTTAAATGTAATGTTGAGAGTTTTAAAGCTTGCCAGAATTTACACTGGAAAAATTTTTTTTTACTGATCTAAATACCTAATTTTTTTTAAATCAAGATATTTTCATTTGATTAGCTATTTGATTACCTATCTTCCAATATGGTAAGAAAAATAAACTTTATTTTTATTTAAAAAAATATATATATATATTTGGCAAATCTTATTTTAAGCATAAACTCACTTAATTTGCATAATATTTTTTAAAACACAAGATTTTATATCTAAAGTCATTATATATCATGAAGCATGATTTAAGATTTGTTTCAGATATAAGTACTAAAAACAGACAAAAATACTATGAAATAGTTTTTTGCAGCATGAGACTACAAACAGACAAACAACTAAACGACACATATATACACACCTCTACAGTTCATGCTTTGGTCTGAATTTAATGCAAATAAAGTGCCAAAATACTATCCTGAGTTTGTTAGGAAAACATAAAATCTGTGCCATTTCTATTCCAGCCAAAATCACTTGAACACCCAACACCTCATAATTTTGACTTCTGAACTGTCCTGAAGGCAGAAATAAAAACAGAGTAATTACAGGCTGTACTTCTGACTCGCTCCATTAAAACTTTATTTTTACACCTTTATTTTGAGCTCTAATGCTTTACACTGTTTTTCTCATATAACTTTGACTGTAACTGTTTTTTTCACCAGACGATATGAAGAAATCTTTGAACATCCCTCAAACTGCACATTTAGGGTTAAGGGGGTAAATCAAAATGTTGTAAATCTTTCCCAGTTGTTGTAATCATGCATGTCATAAGTTAATGAATATGCACAAACACACAAGCACATGAAACATGTTTCTGTTCTGTGACCGTTGGTCGGGTTTCTCTCGTGCATTCATCATTCAATAAATTAGGGTCAGTGTGACAGCTGTAATTATGATGTGTTACAAAGATTGTATTTAGAAGACAAGAATACTGGATCCTATTATGAATGTCAATGGGGGAACGCAGAACAGTAGAGGCTGTATTAAAACAGACACAATGGGTGGACCAGACACGCACGGGGCGTAGGAGCAGACAAAAGGGATAAAACTGAGGAAGGGTAAAAATAAATGAGAGACAAAGAGGGATTTATGAGAGCTTAATCAAAAACAAACAAGATAATCAATCATTACAAACACTGTCTTCTCCTAGTTTTAAACTGTTCATATGAGAAGATGTTCATTAAATCTCGGCCAAAAGTCAAAGAATTTTTATCAGTGTAGCTTTGGAGTTTTTGTATATTTATTGTTTTTCATCTTATTATTAATTTGACAATAAACATTAACAGTAACATTAAAGTTCAGTCTACAGTATCTGAAAGTGAAAGTCATAATAAAAGTTTACAGGTTTTTTTGTTGTTGAGAAAACGTTTAATGAAACTACACTGTAACTTTCAGAAGTCAAATCTTCATCCACAGTTAAAAAAGAGCTTTTAAACTACTACACATCGAATTGGTCTGTTTTGAAATCTAAAACATTAATATATGACCTTCATTTACACATTGATGAAACCTATTCAATGTCTAGAGACATTTGTTATTGAAAGTTATTACTTGACCTTAATATTAATTTACTTATAAATTGTATATAAATATGACTAAATACATATGAAACACATATGAAATCAAATTACAAATTATTTAACCAAGTTTTGAACGTGTCATCTTGACTGACAGTCGTGTCTAAACCCAATAGTGAATGTTTCACAAGATGATAACTTAACTAACATTATAACCAGACCTTGTATCATACTCGGACATATACTGTACGTTAAGTGCTTTTAATAATAATGTCTCTGTTTTCAGGTTTATAATTGGCAGAGAGAAACCGGGAGAACAGAGTGAAGTGGCTCAGCTCATCCAGCAAACCCTTGAACAGGAGCGATGGCAGAGAGAGATGATGGAGCAACGATACAGTAACTACATGGGAGATGAAGGAAGAGGTACGTAATGGATTCATAATCTATGAAGTAAATTTAAGAGTCAGGTTGGTCTGGAACAGATGTACATTTAATAGATAACAGGCCTGTAATCCTGCTGTGTGCATGTATGTTAAAACACAGTAAGAGATGTGAGAATTATGAAATTTGTTAAATATTTCTTCTTCTTAGTCTGACAGCTTTCCATAATAAAATTATAATATATTATAATTATAATAAAAAAGACGTTTGTTAGGATGTTATATTTTTAGGCAAAATCATTAAATAATGATCAGTAATGGATGCTGTGCAGTGATACAAATACAGACTCACTCGAGAAGTTCATGTAGAATTGCTTTTAAACAGATCTTCTCCTGTCCTCCTCTTCTAGCCTGGTGATTATGGTACTGATGAAGATGAAGAGGATGAGATGAGCCCATCGTACCCAAATGCCATTGAGGTGTTTGACTTGGCTGAGAATGAGGACATGTTGTCACCTGTGGAAGTGGACCCTGAGAAACTCGCCCACAAATATAAAGAAGTAAGACAAACACAGCTGTTATTTATAGCTGCTCTTATTTTTATTGTTTTACATGCAATCATAATATTCGCCAATTATTTTAAACTGTTCAATTATATTTTACAACAGCATTTAAGTGCAAGGTACCAAAAAAAGATAAAAACGAGATTAAAGTTTTATTAGTTATATAATAAAGGTTATATTAAATAATATTAAATGATATTAAGTTTGTAATATTTTTAACATGGCACTAATAATGTTCATAATAGTCATAATATTGAAGTTTGTTTTTATCGTAATCACTGCAGAAAACCCATATCTATTTGTGTTGTGTAACCTGTGTAATATTTTGTGCACAGTTGCAGATTAAACATGCTGTGACTCAGGCTGAGATCCAACAGCTCAAGCGGAAGGTACAGTAGGATTAACTTTTTCTCCCAATAAATCAAATAATTTGTCTCATCTCACCCACATGTTGTTTTTAACCCTGCAGCAGGGTTGCGCAAACCCATTATTAAAGAGATGTGTTGTGTATTATATATTGTGTAGCTGTGTTTGCAGTGTAAACTAAATCTGATCTTTAAGGAGAATGAAGTTTGTTCCTGTTTTGTAAAGTTTTCTTCTGTTTGCATGTTTGAAGCTGAATCACGCAGAACAGGAGAAGCAACGCTGGCGTGCAGACAAGGCCCAGATGGAGCGTATCATGCAGGAGAACCGGGAGCGCATGGAGAAGCTGGAGGGATACTGGATGGAGGCTCAGAGTCTGTGCCAGGCTGTAGATGAGCACCTGAAAGAGACACAGGCTCAATATCAAGCTCTGGAACGCAAATACAGCAAAGCCAAGCGTCTCATTAAAGAGTATCAGCTAAAGTGAGAGCAAACACATGCTTACAGATTATCAACACATTCTTCATGAAGGTCCTTCATGTTGCTTTAACCCACAACTCTTTGATAAAGATTAACGTTTTTTATACCATAGCAGTGTTAAATGCTTTATTCTGATTGGTAGATAAACATTCTAAGGTGTGTGTTGTAGTTAACTAAAAAAATAGCAGAATACCATATCCTGTAGCCTATAGTCCATTACAACACCCTGCGCTTCATCTGACGCTTATAATGTCACACTAATTTTAGTAAATAAAGCATTTCCAAATCATATATAGAAATAAAGAAATGGATAATAATTAATCAAATAAAAACAGAATGAAACAATAAACACATACAAATAATAAATATTGATAGAGCTTGTGCTGATACTTGCATGATTATTTTAGGAGCTAATGTTGATTCACCAGATAATAACTATGAAAATAATTTCTGAAAATGATTTTAGAATCCTAATCGGTGTGTTTTGTTTTCCCCGTCACATGTAGGGAGATTGAGTTTCTGAAGAAGAAAACCGCTCAGCAGAACACTGCGGAGGAAACTGAAGATTCACATACAGAAGAAACAGAACAACTCCAAGACAAGGTAAAATCTCTTTGAGCAAATGCCTCTAACCTTTAAGACTAATAAACCTTATACTATTATATAGCTAACATATCAACCGATCATAAACGTCTCTTCATACAGGTAACAGATCTGGAGACACAGGTGGAGGAGCTAAAGACACTGGATCCTTCATAAAGTTAATCACTGTTATGATCAGAACCACTGCAGTGTAAACGTGTTGAAACCCGAGAAGAGAATCTATGATTAGAGAATATATAATGTTGTCTATTTAGTTATTGTTAGTAAGCCCCACACCCGTTAAAGGGGATTTATAACCCCACACCTTCATTTTAGGATTTTCATGGTTTTGTAGATTTCCATTTCTTCATTCTTAGTATTGTGAACAATTATTTTCCCTGAGGTGCTTTAAATCCTTTGTGTTTACCTTACATGTACAGTCCCAATTTAGTAATAACCAAATCGAAACAACAAAAACGTGTCTTTTGTAGGTAACATTAATAACGTCTATGAGAACTGATCTTACATTAACAAATCATCACAGTGAAACGTTTACTAGGTTTGACCAGGTCACTGGGTCCAAAATAAGTGGAAAATCAATGCCAGTAATTATTTTCTTTTTGTTTGGATCTTAATGTTCTATATGTGATAAAAACAATATCATTTGTCTATATTCTTTAAAACTATCTATTGACATTAAATATGAAGCATTACTTGTGATTGACTTGGGAATGATAAGAAATCTGAACCAGCTGAGGATAAAGGATTACATCAACTATTTTGTGGTCATTCAAAGAGTAACATATTTAGTTTAGCCTTACTTTATACACACGTTTAATGGCGTTTATTTCAACACCTCTTTCCAGATGCCTCTCTTCTACCTATAGCAGTCCACACTATACCTCTTGTGAAAGGTTTTAGTGACTTGAACCTTAAAAACCAACTGCTGCCTTTTTCTCAGTATTACTTCAGTGTTTCACTCACTCCCCAGTGTTCACTTAGGCCCTTAAAAACATAGTTTCTTCCAGTAGTATTCAAGGAAACTGTACTTTTGAACCGTACCAGACAGTGTTTAAAACAGGATTATGAGATTGGACCCCACATTTTTCTTACGTGAATGTTGTTCATGTTTAAATACAGTTAAGGGTTGGGAACTTGGAAACAAATCTTTCTACTGCTGCCTGGAAGGAACCTGCCTCATTGATTCTTCAGTATAATGAAACTAGTAATGGCACAAAAGTCTCACACCAGCTGCAATAACAGTTGTTAGAAACAAAACGTGAACATATTAATGTGAAATGTGTGAAGGAACCAAGATCTCTAAATGACCGTGATTGTAGTATGTAGTATGTCACTATTAGTCTTTGAACAGAGACCTAATAACTCAATGAGGCATGTAAACGATTCTGTTATCCAGTGCAAAGCTTGTATGGAACACACACTCATGTGGTTTGTTAATGTGCTTTTCTGAAATAAACAGTCAATTGTGGATTTGTAACAAATATTGGGAAATTTGTTTTGTAAACGTGCAGCTATTGTAAGAATATTTGTGAAGGGAGAAAAACAGTTGTTAGTTATTGTTCAATACTGCTAAGACTAGATTATATGAAGACAGAGGACATGTCCATTACCAACCACTAGAGGGACATACTGTAGGATTTAAGCTTGTTTGGGCATTAATTTGAGAAAATACATTTTAAAAAATGTATTTAAAACAATAATTGAACAGGATTGTGCACAAGTAGGTTTTAAAGTATTTTCAGTGGCTTTTACCTTTATTATAGGACAGAAAAGTGTTGACAGGACACTAGGTATAAGGGATTGACCACATCAATATTAAAATTGAATAAATCTCTAAAAACTATTAATGGAGGAACATAAAAGCCTTATTTTCTAATACTAGTTTGACAACAAGCATTTCTGTAATAAATAACTCTAAAGTTTATTTTTATGTTTTTATTAAATTAACACCTAAACAGTGATTTGACAAATCAAAACCAGATTCATTTTAATAAAGTAGCTTTTTGTGTGAAGTTTGCCATATTTACTTCTACTGTATGTCAAACAAGTTATGCAACTAATTTAAGTGAAAATGTTTTATTGTTATAAACTGCTGTTATCACACATAAATAGTCCAGATCATTTTTTTTCTCTTGCTGTAGACTGAGGGTTGATTCTTTCTATCCACACTATGAATATTGAATGAAGTAAAAAAACACTGCAATGAATAAACAATACTCCCTCATCACAAATAAATAAACATCAGAACATCTCTTTGGGAGGCCAGTTTACATTGAAGTTTGACAGTGCTAATAAAATGTGTCAGCAGGCTGTATATTTAGAAATGCTTCATTAAAACTGAAAGTATAATCAATTTAAGGTCTGTAAATTGCTACAAACAGTAAAGTAAAAAACACAAAGCAGATGAACTTGTGTTTTCTGTTGCATAGAGGAAGATCTAGAAATGTGCATGAACTGTGTAATGATTCCCAGACATGAACATTTCCAACATTCTTTAGTCCTTTTTGTTTACTTTAATGGACTTTTTGCCACTATTAGAATGGCAACTGCATACCGGAGGAGAAGAATGTAATTACTTGCTCCACAACTGCAAGTACCAAAATGAGAAGATATTTCATTTAAAGGCTCAATGTTTTTGAACACAACAGAAAACATAGTGGCCTTCATCATTTCTAAACTTACTGTACTATCATAGAAACATATAAAATGTTTAACAATCAGGTATTTTATCACTAACAAAATATAATTCTGACTCAAAACCAGTCCATTATAACCATCCCAAATATATCAAAATTATGCCTATTTATTCACCCTTTAAAAAACGCTCTTAGCCAGTCCAGACTCGTCTCAGCAACAAACATGTCTTTTTAATTCATAATTTTGTGTTCATGGAAATAAAGATATTCTCCAAGCAGGGATAACAAAATGTTTCATACGACATTTGATGTTTGTCAGTGTCTCGTCATTGCTCCTGTAGCTAGGAGTGCATTTTCTGTTCATGTCGGGTGAGATGGTATCTACGGGTGAAGCTTTTCCCACACTGAGCGCAAGGGAAAAGCTTGGTGCCATTGTGAAGTTGTTGGTGAGCTTTGAGACTCTGCGGTCGACTGAAACTTTTCCCACAGTCGAGGCACTGACACGGCCGAACTCCCGAATGCTTCTGCTCGTGCCGCCTCAGGTCTCCCGACTGCCTGAAGCTCTCCCCGCACTGCGCGCACAGGAAAGGTTTCTCGCCCGTGTGCGTGCGGAGGTGCACGTTCAGCTGTCCCGAATGCACGAAACTCTTCCCGCACTGCTGACATGTGTAGGGTTTTTCCCCCGTGTGGATGCGCTGATGTTGTTTGAGGCTGTTGAACCAACTGAACGCCTTTCCGCAGTCGGGGCACAGGTAGACCTTCTCCCCCTGCTTAAAGCAGGTGTGATTCTTAAAACCCTTGATTGTGCTGAAGCTCTTGCCGCACTGACTGCAGCTGTGGGGCTTTTCGGGTGACAAAACACCCCCGTCTTGGAAACTCAAATACTTCGTGCTCATCTCGGGGTGGTGTCGCCGGACGTGTTTGTAAAGATAGCGCTCGCCTGTGAAGGAGAAAGGGCAGAAGGTACAGGGAAAGATGGCGGCACTGGCCAGCCACGAGCCTTGACGGTGAGCTTTGCGGAGTGAGTGGCTCTGCTGGTGGCGCTTCAAGCCAGAAGATTGCGTGAAAGATTTGTGGCACAGCGTGCAGCAGTAGGGCTTCTCCTTATAGTGGATGGTGCGCTCGTGACGGAGAAGGTTACACATGCGGCTGAAGTAAAGGTTACAGTTGAAGCAGCCGTAAGGCCCTTTTCCCTCCTGAATACACTCATGAGCTTTGAGAAGATCAATATTACCAAAAGCTCTCCTGCATTCGCCACAGACGAGCTGGGAAGCCGATGCTTCTTGTGGTTCCTCCGCAAGTTCCTTGTTAACTTTTTCAGGGCATTGGTGAGATTTTAGCAACTCCAGATCTGAAAAGCTTTGTTCACATTCGACGCAGACCGGTAAACTCGTCTGCGCCTCAGCCGTGGCTTTATGCTTGTTTTTCGGCGGTCGGCCACGCGGTCGGCCAGTAGCCACTTTTTTGGGACAAATTCTGCTCCTCAAACGACTCTTTCCAGACTTAACAGGAGGTTCGTAGGAAGGATCGTTTTTCTCAAAATTAGCCCCTGTGGACTCAGTCTCTGCTGGTAGCGAGCCACTCTCAACTAATCGGAGGTACTCCTCATGGTGATGACGCTTGACATGTTGGAATAAATTACATTTGGCCACAAAAGAGAAGGAACACTTGGTGCAGGGGTAAATATCAGATGGTCTGTCGGGATCCATCTCTTTCTCCTCCTCCTGATCCTGGTGGGTCTGTTGATGTCTCTTTAGCCCTGTTGCCTGACTGAAGCACTTCCTACAACGACTGCAGCAATAAGGCTTTTCTTTAAAGTGAATAGTGCGCTGATGTCTTTTCAGATGGCAAGACCTTAAAAAGATCCGGCCACACTCACCACATTTATTCATTTCACCCGAGTCCTCACTGGTATCATTCAAACCATTATTGCATATATCTGTCAATTCTGTGCTGTCCGACTGTTCCTGGTAATGGGTCGCTTCTCCATTTAGAGTTAAAATTTGGTCCTGACAGTTGTCTGTGTTTGGCTGGACTTGGATTGGAGGAAGTGCATCCGAGGCCAGGAGACACTGGTCAACATCTAAGACTGCTAAGCGGTCTACAGACGAATTTGGCTGTGTCTGCATGAAGTGTGCATACTGATCTGAGTGTGAACGTTTTACATGAACACGCAGGTAAAAAGAAGTTGGGAAGGAGTGACAGCAATGAGGACATGGGCAGTCTTGAGTGGCCTGTTCTTCGGTTTTCCCTGTAAGAAAAAGCAAATTACTGAAACGTATTTAACGATTCTACCAAAGTCAGAAGAGACTAGTAATAACAAATACATTTTAATCACTTTTCAACATCTGTATTGCGTCTTGCATTCATTTGTCATTATTGTTATCAAAAATGTCCACAACTATTTGAAAGTGAAACTTTGTGAAAGTGAGCTGTGAAAACTTTTGAAAGTGAACACAACTTTTGAAAGTGACATTGTTTGTTTTTATCTTTTTACCCCCGTTATTTTTATTGACAGAATAAACCTCAATATAATGTTAAAAGATGTCATTTAAGAGATAAAGCTATATTATTTCAAACTATAAATACCAAAAGGGTTGCATTTCTGGTCCCAGATTTTATCCCAGACGGTACCAAGTCCTTCAGCATACTCCTCAGAATACCACACTCTTAATTCCTGCCCAGGACAAATAGATCGACAACACCGGAACAGAATACGCCCATTTTGCTGAAACGCAACAAGATTCTGCTCCATCTCACTTCTTGAGCACACCACATACCTGAAATAAAATACCAGATATTAATACACACAAATAAGTGCCAACATGGATATGCACAACTAAGAAGCGTTAAAGAAGTTCTTACTTCATCCAGTTAGAGTAAGTGTCTCTCTCTGCATCTATGTAACTAAACTGATCATTGCTTCTGCAAACCTGTTGAGAAGAGAAAACAGCTTTAGCCAAATTCTTATAAAAACGTTAAACCAAAACCAGCAGAGTTGACACTTACTACCCAAGAGTACGAACTATCTATTGCCTTTTCCTCACTGGTCACCTCTCCATCAAAGGGTCCAAAATGCATCCCCAAAGGCACAGTCTGACCCTGATTGAAAACTCCAAGTCCTGCGTTAGGAACGTTTGATCTGCCTATAACCAAACCTTGAGGAAGAGTTAGGAGAGCCCTCTGAGGAATCCCTTTAGACGCTGGAGAGTCGTAAGTAAATAACGGTGGACCATGAACATCACACTGATCTATGAAGCGCTGGTGGCACATCTCACAATCTGGCAAAAAAAGAAATAAAGAGCAAATATAAAAAAACAGGAATAGACAGTGTAACCGGCACTTCAAGTTTACTGTAAACATCAGAAGTTTGCATGTTTAAAATATTCTGCATGCTATGTACTTACAGTAATGTCTGTCATTAAACATGTTTTCATTTTGTTCCGCCATCACCGCATCTGAGCCGTTAGTAATAGAGCCTTGTATCTCTAAATTCCGTTCATCGCTTGGTGGCAAATCTGTTGATAACCAGATTCAGATTAAAAGAGAACTACAATACAAAAGCAAACAACATTAACTAACAGTGCTTGATTAATACTTGTCTCATGGAATGGATTGTCAGGTGCATTTTGTTCCCTTCGAGAGCATTTAAACACACAGTGTCATATACTATAACTACTATAAAATAGATGAACAAAATATAGAAGCTGTAAATGTTGCTCACGGCATCACAGTACCAGTCAAACATTTGGAAACACTTACACACTATTTCCTTACATTTTTCCCTACATTTTAGAATAGTAGTAAACTCATTAAAACCATGAAATAACACAATTGTAACTGTGAATTATGTTGTGACTGAAAGCATCTCAAATAAATGAACACTATGTTATCTTTGATCATCTTCAAAAGTAGTCACACTTTGTCTAGAATTTATAAAATCATACTCTTGACATTTTATCATCCAGTTTCTTGACGTCTCAACCAGAGAAGCTTTTAAACAGCCCTAAAGAAATTTATATCTATGCTGGACTCTTATTGGCTGATTTTTATTCATTATTTGCTCCTAATGATCCATTTCAAAAATATTTTTGTGAAGTAGAATTTTAGTTTACTAATTAAAGAAATTAATATGTTGACAAAAATATATTTTGGTACACAAAGTAATTTCAAACATCAAAATATATACCTTCTAAGATTGTGAGAAACAATTTTGTTAATTGTCTTTAAACTTTTGACTGGTACTCTAAAACAACATGCTGCCTGCTCTTTTACATTATTTAACCCTCTTTTGTCTAGCATGAGAGTTTTCAACATAATCGCTGTGTTGTAAATCAAGAGAAAGTTTCTAAATTGGTATCGTAAGCCATTCTTGGGACCTTGTTTTTACATTAAAAAAACACTAATTTATTGGCGGTAAAAGGACTGCAATAACCGTTTATAGACATGCCAAGCATGAAACTCTTAAAATAAATAATTTCAAAAATAAAATAAGAATTATAAAATAAATTTAATAATCAGATGCGAGTAGTCTTTTGCTAGCATAGTAAGTCTGTAGATAGTTAGCGAAGTAATTCAGCAGAAACACCGCACCCACCTGGACTGTCCGACATTGTTTTATTTAAAACAAAGGGCGCACTTTAAAGGTCACTTTTACTAAAATACACACGTTATAAGGATGAACGGTTGTATGGTGAATATTCTGGTATTTCCAGCGTACAAGCGAGATCTCAAGGCTTCCCCAAAACAGGAAGTTGTCACTCGACGGCGTCCGTTTGTGACGTCACCGGAAACCTTTATTCCTTTTTCTTAAAAGTAATTAGATTTTTCATTAAAAAGAAATTAAACTTTTGACAAAAACCAGTACGCAGAGATTTATTATAAATAGAGGCAATTTCAGCGTTATGGAAGTGATATTTTCAGTAAAACGTAAAATAAAAATGAACAATAAATTTAATAATCTGTTTATAATTTATTAAACCTCTGTTGATAATAGTCCAGACATTAAAAAATATCAGTCTATACATGTGTTATCTATTTTAAAACAATAGATGTGACAAAACATGCGCCATGGATGTGACAAAAAGAATTCTGAGAGGCAACATACTTAGTAAGATTTCTGAGAATTAAAATAAACAAACCAGAAGCAATATTACCCAACAAACGGAATAATAGAGATTATTCTTCAAAGAACATAATATACTTAATAAAAAAAAATTATGTGCCCACTTATAAGGAATATGGACTGTTATTAATGAAAACAGCACCCGATTATGAAAAATCATGTTTTAATATCACGAGCCACGTATGGCGAGCGGAATGGCTCACAAGCATTTCTGCTGAAACACACCCATATTGTGCTTCATTATTGTTTTTAGCTTAAGCAAATGTCGATAGTAGCAAACTTTTCTTATGTGTGTCTATAATAAACGGTGCACCTCAATAAATATATATAAAAATTACTATTGCAACAATTTCCGGGGGCTTGAAACTAATTTTTACAAATAGCTCCCCCAAGTGTTTAATTCACCGATAGTTGTAAGTTCAGGTTTGCTAATGTGTTGAGACCTGTGGGACATCTTGAATGCATTAACTAATGTTAACATATACAACCTTGTTTGGAAGAATAAAATTAACCCTGGACCCCTCATACTACCCACACAAAGTACAATTTGCTCCCCCCTCTTTGTTGTTGAGTGTATAAAAAAACATTGACCATTAAGCAGACAATTTGGATGAAGTCTGGCTTGGCCATGAACTCTTCAACTAGGTGCAAACTCCTAGAAGTCCCTAGTCTCCCAGAATGTCATACGGATAAAGCACTTACCAGTGATGAATGTCACACTTGTGCACCTCGCTGTAAGGGCAGAAACACCCGCAGGCTGGCCCAATGACGGAGTCCAGTGGCATGTTGAAGGTTTCTGCACATTCAGTCTTTTCCGGCGCTTACTAATACTTTATTGTTAAATAATTTGATCTGACTCCAAAGGGTAAAACCTTGATTAAAGTTTATTATGATTGTAGTTTGACTTACTGAACATCCAGGTTATTCTGTATCTTTACGTTACATTCAATAATTTGCTCAAGAACTGATTGAGACTCACGGTGGCCGTTAACTGTGAATCTCAGGCCTATTAATGAGAAAACCTAAAAAACCTAAACCTAAAACCAATAAATACAGACATGATATTAAAGAATTTAGAAGAACACTTGACAAGAGATAAGACACAGTGTCTGGGTAGGAGATCTGACTACAGAATCCTCAGTGAATAAAGAAATACACAGTGTTGTGTGTTAAAGAGACACATGGCACTACAAGGTTCATCTGTCTCCAGGATACCCCTGAACGTTTTGGCAGCTTCCTTTAAATAACGTACAGATAAAATTTATGTTTAGTAAGTAACCATTGTAGAGTTACTGTAAGATTGTAGGACTATTATATTAAGTGATATTTGTAAATTATAACAAATATGTTGTAGAGTTTAGTTTAATGCTTGAATTAGTTTATTAATAACAATTAAATAATAATAAAGGGTCTGTCTGATGGCTGATGATGGGCATAGCCCTGAACCGGAGCTGGGTCTCTCGGTCACACGTGTCCTCTGGATGGACATCATCTCTCCTTCATGAGAGGCTGATATCTGAACTGGAGCTCCTGTAGTCTCTAGTCACCTTGAGATAAACAGAAACATCATTAACATAGCTGCTGTTCATTATATTTAAGCACCTTAATTATTTTTTTTATTATTTAATCTGTTATTAAAATCCCATCCTAGGATTAAGTTTATTTCACACTGAACACGATGCGATAAAGCGATGCAAATCGCCTAAGAGCCGGTCCTTCACACTGGACCCGAAATGATTATTTGCCTTGTGCTAATTCACACTTGCACATTTGGTGGCGCCACTCACCAATAATAATAAACTTTGATGATGCATGTCTGCAATGGAAATATGCTGTTCAATATGTGATGTAAAAGCCTCAATTCAATCTGCTAATCATGTAAAACGTTCGCTGGGTGTCGCTCGTCTCTCACCATGATGTCATTAGTAGGCCTTTATAGTTCTGGTTGTCACAAAAACAGTTCACTGCTAACTGACTAGAGCGATTGGAAAAAATTCTATTGTTTTTAATCCTGCATGTCATTGCATCTCACAGTCTTATCACGTTCAGTGTGAATGGGCCTGTAAGAGTGATATGCATTTGTCAGGTGCCATTGTATACAGACAGAGTACAAAAAAAGCCCTCGGAAATCCCTGACGTGCTTGACCACAGCACAGGCAAGTTAAAGGTCCGTCATAAGGAGACCTCCAGCAGTCCGAGGGGACTGCTTGTAATTTGCTTATCGAGGATGAAGGTCAACTATTTAGTAGTGCGTTACAATAATCCAATCTAAAGGTCATAAATGTGTGAATTAGCTTTTTGTATCAAGAAAGACTAGAATATTCTGCAGCTTGGTGACGTTTCTAAGGTGTGATTTGTGATGTGATCTTTCTAATGTGCATCACATTATACACATTGCATTATAAAAATTATATAAACTAGCAGCTTTATCTGCTGCCCATAACATGACCTTTCCTATCGTCCTGATGGTGTTCTGTCCTTCGCTTTGGACGACATCCACACTGTCAGAACATTCCGGAGTCTCTGGCATCTTGATATCTGTGTCCTGAAATGAACAGTAATGTGATGTTTTGGTATATATTTCACATTTCACAATAGACAAATCTTAGCTGATGTTAGATTCATTACCTCAAACCATCTGTGGGCAAACATCTGGTCCAGACGGATACGCTCCTCTGGATACTCCTGCATGCAAGCCTGAATTAAATCGCAGCATTCTGTGCAACAAGATGAAAGAGAATATTAAAACCTTAAACTGAGAAAGTATTTCAACTTCACATTTGCACTTATTGTAATTAAATTAAAAATTCCATTAAACCTGCTTTCTCTGCCTTGTATGTTTGTTCTATTTTATATCATTGAGAATAACAGTGTGTCTGATGAAGAACTCACCTTCAGACAAGCCATCTTTCTGGAAGGCTTTTCTACTGATCAAGCGTCGGTCTCCAAACCTGGGATATTGTCCACAGACCATTGTGAACAGTGTCACCCCCAGCGAGTACACAGTCGCCTGCTCTGCGTAGTACTCGCCTTCTGTGAAGTACTCAGGGCAGATGTAAGAATTTGTGCCTGTAGAAAATAGATTTCACTTAGTTAGCTTACATCACCACAATTAAAGTTGATCCTGCATTTACAGCTTTAAATGATAAAACATACCTAAGAAGGTCATGTAAGTTGAGTTTTTCAGAAGATCGCCGCACCCAAAGTCAATCAGTTTGACCTCCTGTGTGTCTGTGTTGACGAGGAGATTGTCCAGTTTGATGTCTCTGTGAAAGACACCTCGTTCTAAGCATTCACGAGCTGCTGTGACTGCAGACCACATGACGACCTTTGCCAAGTCCTCATCCACTTTTCTGTTTTTCTTAACATGATCAAACATGTCCATACAGGGAGAAAAATCTTCCATGACCATGACGTAACGGTCACGCTGGTTCTCCCAATCCAGAAGCTGGATGATCTCAGGAGCTCTGGGTTCTTTATTTGCAAGGATGTGCAGAGCGATCTCCATAGGAATGGGTTTAGGATGATCCGGCTACAAGAAAGACAATTTTTGATCATGATCAGATGGATGTGAACTCTTGGACAAACTGATGTCTTTAAAAACTAATAATGTGTTTTTAATTTATAAACAATCAGAATAATTTATTTTATAAACAAATAAACAATCAGCCTACTTACAATGGTAGTACACCTCACATCCAAATCCTGATGCTTTTCAACGATTTTCACTGCCACCTAATAAACACAACAAAACAGAGATTTGTGTAAGAATAATTTACAGACCTAAACTCCTTAATCCTAAACTGAGATGAAATATATTGAAATAGAATGTTGGTCAGTTTACATCAAGTGCACTAAAGAGTGAACGTATAATATACACTAAGAAGGCTTGAAAAGGATGAAAAAGATGGACACAAGACAAACCTTCAAGTCATCTTCCACACGTCTGCCTTCATAAACTTTTCCATAACCTCCTTTACCCAGCATTTCACCGAGTTCATACTGGCGGGAGTTGATCATCATTGATGATATTGATTTTGTCGGTGCACTTGGCTGTGATTGGTTCACACAGCGACGATCCTCCGCATTTTGCGCATTTTCCTCGTTAACGGGAGTTGTCCTCTGATCCATCTTTACTGTTAGTCAGCGAACAAATACACTGATAGCGAGAAGTTTCTTTCTTGAAATACGTCACCCGTCACTATTACGTCAAAATTAGAACGTTTTATTATTCCACTCAGTGTTGGATAAAACGCTCCAGTCTGTTGAGTGCGTGATCGGCCAAATCCCACGAGATTTCCCACAAAAACTTTTCGTTTTTTATTATTATGAATTTCACATAAATGTGGCTTATTTTTTGTGGTTAATTGAGGAAATAGCACATAGACAGCATGTGGAATACTGAATAAAGCAAAATAGTGATGTTTTGCTATATCCTGCAATATTTACATTCTGCACAGTTGCGGTACAAAAAAGTTTGCTTTAATTTTTTGCCATATCAAAAAAATATTTTACTGGATTAATAAAAAGTTGTGTATATAGTTCTTCTATACATCCTCTAGAGGGAGCTACACTTTCATTTGTGTAGTAAACATTACACCCTACGCTATTTACTGTAACCCACAAAATGTTAGAGATATTCGACTTTCGGGTGAAATTTCAAACAACAAATGGTCACTTACATACAAGACTCCAGGAAGGGAGGAGAATATTCATAAACTCAAACTTTTGTTATGATCTGCTTAACTGTTGTGGGGGGATTGCGTCAGTCGCACGGAGATATTTTTTGATACTAGACATGCATATATAGATATATATGTCATATTTCTTAAGTATTTCTTTAACAGAAACCTTCACTGTTTTTCTGTTTACAGTGAATATTGTATTAATCATCTTTCTGCCAACATACTCTTAATTGTCATAGAGAATTGTTTTCTTCATGGTGGCAGACATTTAATGATGAAATCTGTAATGTAGATAAAGTTATGTGGCCTGATCCTGTACAGATATAAGATTCAATTCAATTTCAGTTTTAATTCGATTGTGCTTTTCACAAACTTTCGTTGTATTTCAAAGTAGCTTTACAGTGAATACAGGGAAGGAAGTTAGAGGAAAATAAAAAAAGGTGTATGAAATATTTAGGCTATACGAGGTATTATAACAAAATTCAAGTACATTGGTGATGAAAACAGTCATACTGTTATATTCACAGTGCTAAAATGTAAGCCTGTATATCAAAAATGTTTTTCAAAAGATGTATGTATTAGCGTTAATAACTGTAAATAAAAAATTAGTCTGCAAGATTGTAAACAGAACGTTTATTTTATACTGCTATTTAAAATTTAAAATAAAATACAGATAAAATGTATAGCATTAGTTAAAACCATTGTAGAGTTACTGTAAGGCTGTAAGTCAGACTATTATATTAAGAGATATTTGTAAATTATAACACCCAATGTTTATAGGGTTTACTGTTTTATTAACAATTTAATAATAATAAAGTCTCTGTTCATGGCTGATGATGGGCATAGCCCTGAACCGGATCTGGGTCTCTCGGTCACACGTGTCCTCTGGATGGACATCATCTCTCCTTCATGAGAGGCTGATATCTGAACTGGAGCTCCTGTAGTCTCTAGTCACCTCGAGATAAACAGAAACATCATTAACATAGCTGCTGTTCATTATATTTAAGCATCTTAATTATTTTTTTTATTATTTCATCTGTTAGTATTATAGTGCAGGTCTACATGATGTGTTATGTGAAAGCTGAACAGAAGAAATGTGTCTTAAATCTAAATTCAAACTGGAAAAGTGTGTCTATATTCACCCCAATATGTGAATGTCTGGGTGGGGTGAAGCCCGAACCCAAGCACTGTAAACTCATAAAATGTGTCACAAAGGCGAATCGCAGAATCACCGGTAATGAGTGGCTATTTAGATGTGAAAAAGCATCTTTCAGCTCCACTGAAATACAGCAAAGCCGGGCCGAATCCATGCTAGGATCTGTTTTTGAGAAGTTCCTAAAAGCGTGTCGGTGAAGCACATGACTGACAGGACTAATTGTAATTTGTTAATCGAGGATGCAGGTCAACCATTTAGTAGCGCGTTACAATAATCCAATCTTTTCTGCATCAAGAAAGAGTAGAATTTTCTGGTGTGATGTTATCTTTGTATTGTGCATCACATTATACACATTGCATTATAAAAATTATATAAACTAGCAGCTTTATCTGCTGCCCATAACATGACCTTTCCTACCGTCTTGATGGTGTTCTGTCCTTCTCTCCTGTCGCTCTCAGGAAAGTTCTCACCAAGAGATTCACCTATAAACAAAGTTTATATAAAAGTCAATTTAGCTACAAACCTTTAAATGCAGAAGAAGAATACATTAAAACAACATTAGCACAGTTTTGCAGATGATTAATCAAAAGGATGAATATTATATGTGTGTGTTGTGTTATGTTGAGAATATAGAAGTAAACTTACTTTCATTTGTGATATTCTCGTTATTGTCCAGCTTCTTCTTAGTCAGATTGGCTAAGTCAGACCCAGTACTGACTGGATTTTGAACAACATCACAACTACCAGAAGAGGCAGGAGTCTCTGGCATCTTGATATCTGCGACCTCAAACCAGCTGTGCTCTAAGATCTGGTCCAGATGAATACGCTCCTCTGGATTATTCTGCATACAAGCCTGAATCAACTGGCTGCATTCTGTGAAGAAAGATAGAAGAGAATATTAAAACCTTAAACTGAGAAAGTATTTCAACTTCACATCTGCGCTTATTAATCATGTTGTTAAAATTTTTTAAAGTGCCTTTTCTTTCTTTGCCTGTTTGTTTTGTTTTATATCATTGAGAATTACAGTGTGTCTGATGAAGAACTCACCTTTAGACAAGCAAAGTTTATAAAAGGTTTTTCTACTGATCATGTGCCAGTCAGTAAACTTGGGATGTTTTCCACAGACAATTTTGAACAGCGTCACCCCCAGCGAGTACACCGTCGCCTGATCTGCATAGTACTCGCCCTTTCTGAAGTATTCGGGGCAGAAGTAGGCCTTTGTGCCTGTAGGAAATAGATTTAATTTTATAATTTGCATCACCACAGTATTTTGTAGCCACTATCCAAGATAACATGCAAGAAATGTTTAAAAACACAAGCTTTACATGATAAAACATACCCATGAAGGTCTTGTAAGTTGGGTTTTTCAGAAGGTCGCCGCACCCAAAGTCAATCAGTTTGACCTCCAGTGTGTCTGTGTTGATGAGGAAGTTGCTTGCTTTGATGTCTCTGTGAAAGACACCTCGTTCAAAGCATTCACGAGCCGCTGTGGTTGCAGACCACATGACGAACTTCGCCAAATCCTCATCTATTTTTCCTCCGTTTTTCTTAAGATATTGAGACACGTTTATGCAGGGAGAAAAATCTTCCAGGACCATGACGTAACGGTCACGCTGGTCCTCCCAATCCAGAAGCTGGATGATCTCAGGAGCTCTGGGTTCTTTATTTGCAAGAATGTGCAGAGCGATCTCCATAGGAATGGGTTTAGGATGATCCGGCTACAAGAAAGACAATTTTTGATCATGATCAGATGGAGGTGGCTTTCAAAACATGGATTTAACTTGGACAAACTAATGTCTGTGAACGTTTGTTTACTTTAATAAAAATGATTAATATAACAATCAGGTTAATTTTATAAAAAATGTATAAATAAACAAACAATCAGCCTACTTTTAGACTAAACATGTTTTTAATCTATAAACAATCGGATTAATTTAATTTATAAACAAACAAACAGCCTACTCACAATGGTAGCTTTCCTCAGATCCCGCAACTCGACAATTTTCACTGCCACCTAATAAACACAACAAAACAGAGAGTTGTGTAACAATAATTTACAGAGCAGTCATGCAGAAATCATAACATTCAAAACATTAATCATAAACTGAGATGTAATATATTGAAAGAGAATGTTGGTCAGTTTACATCAAGTGCACTAAAGAGTGAACATATAACATACTGTACACTAAGAAGGCTTGAAAAGGATAAAAAAAATGAAAACAAGACAAACCTTCAAGTCATCTTCCACACGTCTGCCTTTATAAACGGCTCCATATCCTCCTTTACCCAGCATTTCACCGAGTTCATACTGGCGGGAGTTGATCATCATTGATGATATTGATTTTGTCGGTGCACTTGGCTGTGATTGGTTCACACAGCGACGATCCTCCGCATTTTGCGCATTTTCCTCGTTAACGGGAGTTGTCCTCTGATCCATCTTTACTGTTAGTCAGCGAACAAATATACTGATAGCGAGAAGTTTCTTTCTTGAAATACGTCACCCGTCACTATTACGTCAAAATTAGAACGTTTTATGATTCCACTCAGTGTTGGAAATAAAGCTCGAGTCTGTTGAGCGTTAACGTGAAAGATTTCCCGCAAAAAACTTTTCGTTTCCAGTTACTTTCATCATAAGAACTGTATTTTTTTGTCATAACAATTTGTGGAGACGTATTGATTTTTTTGTGGTTAATTGTGGAAAAATACCTAATGTAATAAAACTTAAGGCACATTATGCAGCTTGTTTACTCTATAATATTGGAAAAATAAATAAATATCGCTGTAAACTGCAATATTCATACTGCAGTGTAGTGGTAAAAAAGCTTTAGTATTTTTTACCACATCACAAAAATATTTTATCAGATTCATAAAAAGTTTAGTTGTGTGTACAGTAAATAGTTCTTCTATACATCCACTAGAGGGAGCTACACTTTCATTTGTGTAGTAAACAATTACACAATTTCATTACTCACATAAGCTAACTACTGCCTATTTTAAGTGATTAATCAAACTTGATGAACTTTTCATAAAAAAAGTGTTGTTAAACTGTGTATGAGCAAAATTTGATTTACTTTGTTTATTTAGTGAAATTACAGTAATGACAAATAGACACTTTGTACTTTAAAGCTAAAACAGAATGTTCTGCTTTAGGTGAACTATTCCTTTAACATTTTGTGAAAGGATGAGACATGAACATATCAAAGTTTGCACACGTGTGGAGCTTTTGGTGTCAAAAAAGAGAATTGACAGGAATAAAGGATAACAGAATAAAGTAACACTTAAATAACTGGAATTAATTGTACGGTGATGCATTTAAAATGTATGCAAATACCAATACATAACAAACACTGAAAACAACCAGATTGTGCAGGTCTTGTGAAGCTCATCACGGCTGTTAATCAACATTCTGACGGGTGTCTCATGTTCTTTCTCACTCCTGATCTGGAGATTCAACTTCCCAGGCTGCATCTGGATCCAGAGTAGAGATGTCCTCATACACATCACCACAATGACCAAATTGCAAACCCTGTAAGAATACATTTAAACAACACAATATTTCTTCAAAGTTCAACACTAAAATGACAAGACACAACATGTGAGCCTTTCTTGTGAACAACTCATGTGAGCATATCGGCTCACATGGCATTTACTTTACCATTTACTTTACATTCCTATTTTTTCTTTTGTTTTTTTCTTTCTCTATTATATTAAGAGATATTTGTAAATTATAACAGCCAATGTTTATAAGGTTTATTGTATAATTAACAATTTAATAATAAAGGGTCTGTCTCTGCTGGCGGCTGATGATGATGGGCATAGCCCTGAACCAGAGCTGGGTCTCTCGGTCACACGTGTCCTCAGGATGGGCATCATCTCTCCTTCATGAGAGGTTGGCATCTGAACCGGAGCTCCTGTAGTCTCTAGTCACCTCGAGATAAACAGAAACACAGTCATTAACATAACTGCAGTTCATTATATTTAAGCATCTTAATTATTTTTTGTATTATTTGATCTGTTAGTATTACAGTGCAGGTCTACATGACGTATTATGTGAAAGCTGGACTAAATGTGTCTTAAATCTAGATTCAAAAGTGCATCTGAGCCACAAATAGTGTTGAGAAGACACTTTTAGAACTGCGCTTTAACAGTGTTAAAAACAATTTAGGCACAAACTCCATCCTTAATAAGTGCTACCATCAACCTTAATAACCTTTGGTCAACCATTTAGTAGTGCGTTACAATAATCCAATCTAAAGGTCATAAATGCTTCACCTAGCTTTTCTGCATCAAGAAAGACTAGAATATTCTGCAGCTTGGCCACGTTTCTAAGGTGTGATGTTATCTTTGTATTGTGCATCACATTAGACACATTAAAAGAATCATAGACAAATGATGTCACATTATTATAAAATGATGTTATATAAAAGGCCTAAATAAATTCGCAGCATTCTTAAAAAAGATTTTGTAGTGATCATGAAAGGTTTTTGTAGTGATCATGCGGCAGTCATTAAACCTGGGATATTGTCCACAGACCATACCACTGCGTAGTACTCGCCTAGTGTGAAGTATTCGGGGAAGATGTAAGCATTTGTGCCTGTAGGAAATAGATTTCATTTTGCATGACCACAGTATTTTGTAGCCACTATCCAAGATAACATGCAAGAAATGTTTGAAAAGTAACACAATCTAAAAGTTGAACCTGCATTTACAGCTTTGAATGATAAAACATACCAATGAAGGTCTTGTAAGCTGAGTTTTTCAGAAGGTTGCCGCACCCAAAGTCAATCAGTTTGACCTCCAGTGTGTCTGTGTTGATGAGGAGATTGTCCAGTTTGATGTCTCTGTGAAAGACACCTCGTTCTAGCATTCAAAAGCTGCTGTGACTGCAGACCACATGACGACCTTTGCCAAATCTTCATCTACTTTTCCTCTGTTTCTCCTCAGGTATTGAAACATGTCCATGCAGGGAGAAAAATCTTCCAGGACCATGACGTAACGGTCACGCTGGTCCTCCCAATCCAGAAGCTGGATGATCTCAAGAGCTCTGGGTTCTTTATTTGCAAGAATGTGCAGAGCGATCTCCATAGGAATGGGTTTAGGATGATCCGGCTACAAGAAAGACAATTTTTGATCATGATCAGATGGAGGTGGCTTTCTAAACATGGATTTAACTTTGAAAAACTGATGTCATTAAAAGTTTGTTTACCCTAATAAAAACGATTAATATGTTTTAATATATGAACAATCAGTTTAATTTAATTTTAAAAAAATTAATTTATAAACAAACAATTAGCCTACTTACAATGGTAGTATACCTCACATCCACATCTAGCTCCTTATTGACAATTTTCACTGCCACCTAATAAACACAACCAAACAGAGATTTGTATAAGATTGATTTACAGACCAGTCAGGCAGAAGTCATAACATTCAAAACATTAATCCTAAACTGAGATGTAATATATTGAAAGAGAATGTTGGTCAGTTTATATCAAGTGCACTAAAGAGTGAACATATAACATACTTTACACTAAGAAGGCTTGAAAAGGATGAAAAAATGAACACAAGACAAACCTTCAAGTCATCTTCCACACGTCTGCCTTTATAAACTTTTCCATAACCTCCTTTACCCAGCATTTCACCGAGTTCATACTGGCGGGAGTTGACTGTTGCTGATGTAGTTGATCGTGTCGGTACACTTGGCTGTGATTGGTTCACACCGCGACGATCCTTCGCTTTTTCCACGTTAACAGGATTTGTTGTTTGATCCATCTTTACTGCTAATCAGCGAACAAACACACTGATCTTAGCGAGAAGTTTCTTTCTTTAAACATTTTACCTGTCACTATTACGTCAGAATTAGCATTTGGCATTTTACTCACTGGATAGCGCTTGACGTCATAACACTGAAGCCAGTGCGCCGCCATGTTGGGATTCCAGAACATTCTTTTATGAGTTAACAGGGAGTTATCAGATATTGATGATAAAAGAGTACCTTACCAGACCCTGTTTCTGTATCTCAAGACTCCCTGATCATTCTTACAATCCTAATGTCTAAATGGTTACTTATTTAAAGTCGGGAATTCAATGCTTATTAAACTGTAAACGTTACATTCATACTCATAGCAACAAAAAAACATTCGAGACAAAGTGTTCATTATGAAAGTGGATGTTTATAAGTGTGGGAAAAATACACGCTTTAAAACCTATTTAGAAAAATAACGCTGAATGCATATGAACAAAGTTCAAAGTCACAAAGCTTTATTTTAAATGCAAGTCAATGATGCCCCCTGGTGGTTGGGAATCGTAAGATGGCGACTGGAACACTTCCGGTGGCTTCAAGCTCCACCCACAGGATAAACGTTCTATGGCTTAGACGTGCATATTAATATATATTATTATATATATATATATGTCTTTGGTTATATATAGTGATCAGTGATTTCACTCAGTGTTTGAGAAACACATTCACGTCTGTTGAGTGTTAACGTAATCGGCCAATTTCCTTTTTGTTTCCAGTTACTTACTCATTATTGGAAAATTATTCCTTTCCCATGAGCTTTATATCCAGTGAGGATGACTCTGTTACCCGCAGGCGCCCTCTATCTGCAGCACGGAGCAACTGCACGAGTCATTCCAGCGCATCACTTGACACTGTCCTCTAGCATCATACAGCAGCGTGAACGCGTCAGATCGCTCTTTAATCCTGCTATATAGATTCATTTAGGGATTTTAACATGCTGAGTACCGTACTGAAGCAAGTGAAAAGCCACCCGGCTGTAAGTATTTCAGGTTTATTACCAGCGATGCTCATTTCGTGTCTCAGATCATGTGTCAGCATCTTTTCTCTCCAGTTTCGCATAAGGTCAAACGCATCGAAGGGTCTGTTTCAGTATGAATCTTGTAAAAATGGAATTTCTGAGAAGTCTGTAACAGCATGGAAATATTAAGCATTGCTTAAAACGGTGTAAACGTTATTCCACCCTATTCTGCTCGTGCTAGAGCACGTATAGACGCTTACCTGTCATGTATGGCTATGCAGGATGTACAGCTATTTCAAGGACATCGAGCCCTTTGACTCTTTTTAGTTATTCAGCAAAATGTATTTCTTGTCATTTTAGGGCATAAAAATACAAACCGCACCGTTGGGTTATAAATTAACCCATGCTGAGTTGTTTAGTCCAAAATGCTGGCTTGTTTCAATTCATGGTTGGGTCAAATATGGACATTTTAATCCATTGGTTGGATGCTGGGCATGCCACGGTTAATTTAACTCTGTTTATCCCTTTTTGACCTAACCATAGGTTAAAAATAATCTAGACACATTACTGGTGTATTATTGATGGGCAGACATGCTGTTTAGCTCTTTCAGATTTAAAGGTTAAAAAATGCAGGTAAATCATATTGTTTATCTCCCATCATCTCTCTCTTTTTTAAAAGTTGATCCCTTTGTTCGTCTTCATTGGTGGTGGAGCGACCATGTCTGTGCTTTACCTGTGCCGCTTGGCATTAAAGAATCCTGACTGCTCGTAAGTAACCCTTTCATTTCCTGATCAAACACAATCTTTAGGTTCTATGATGTTTATGTGTGCTTACTGTAAAATCTGTCTTAGATGGGATCGCAAGAACAACCCAGAGCCTTGGAACAAACTGGGTCCAAACGACCAGTACAAGGTGAAACCATCTTAACACAGACCTCTCCATTTTACCCATTTCATAGTCTGTGTAGACCATACAGCCTACTAATGCAGTCTAAAACACAAAAAATACCAAATGCTTTAGAATGGCATCTAATTAACCTTATTCTCACCTCCCACAGCTCTTCACTGTCAACATGGATTACTCTAAACTGAAGAAGGACAGGCCTGACTTCTAAACTGCAGATTTCAGAAAAATGTATTAACTTCTGAATCTCTA
This sequence comes from Beaufortia kweichowensis, assembly GCA_019155185.1. Lineage (NCBI taxonomy): Eukaryota > Metazoa > Chordata > Actinopteri > Cypriniformes > Gastromyzontidae > Beaufortia > Beaufortia kweichowensis. Next base: position 2,004,125 of record CM032808.1, read on the forward strand.
TTTAAAGATGGAAGTGGAACATGATCCTTTAAAAACACAGATATATTACAAAGATTTATAAATTTTATTTATAGTTGATTTTATAACACAATTTACATTATTTACATCTCAAGAAAAATGCTTCTGCATACCTGTGCTCATTAAGATCTGTGGAAATCTTCCTGTTAGCAAAATAAAGAAAAAAGAGAGCAATAACAAGAGTCTATTTGTGCTTGTGTGTGACAAATTCGTACCCAAAACTGAGCAAAACCTAGTAACCCCAAAAGTTAGGGTTATGTTATAGTATCAAAAAAACCCAAAATTTCAATAAAAAAAAAAATTCCTGGCATATTTATATTTTTTATCTAGTATTCATAACTACTCTGCATGTCCCCCTCAGATTCATAAGTAAATGTGTGTGTTGGTGTCTGTGTGTGTAACCACAAAATTCTACCCAAAAGTGAGCAAAACCTTCCTTTGAGGATGATCTCATTTGTAAAAATGAATACATCTTTTAAAAATTGTAAATGTGCATTTAGTTTTCTATTAGGGTTAGGATTAGAGGGTAGGTTAGGGTTAAATAATACCAGTAATTTTTTTGGAAAACAACTTATAAGTCACACTAAATTATATAAAAATGTAGAAAGGTTTATATGAGGGTTAGGTTTAGGTGAGGAGGAGTAGGGTGAGGATTTAGAGTTAGGATTATTATAAAATATCATTAGCAGGTAAAAACTCACTTGAAGTCACTAATACAGTGAGACAAAGCACATTAATAGCACATAAACCTCAGAGGTACACGTTGTTAATCTTATCTTAAAGTTATATAGAAATACAATATAGGATTATTTAATTTATAAATGTAATAGTATGTTTTACTAAAGAGACGTGAAAAGTCTCGTCTCACAGTGTAACACCAGATGGCGCTGTTCGCTTAATATGACTCGATACCCATTGTGTATATACAATTCAAATCGTTTTCAACTATAATTAAAAATACACAATGACGTGATTGAAACGGAACATTAATTTAGTTGAGGCTCTTTAGTTTTTTTTTTTTTTACAGTTTAGTGAACGGTTTCAAAGGTTTCGAATTACTGAGAATAGTAGCTCACCACTAATCTAAAACTTTAGCTTTGTGTAATTCTGTTTCCACCCCAGCAGGTGTCAGTATGAAATCATGTACAAATATTGTATCAGACGATGTTGTTTTGAACAACAAAAAATATGTGCCTTTAATATAAAACTTTTGCGAAACACTCACATGGACGTACAGAGCCACACTTGAAAAAGGCAGGTGTACTACATTCATGGTCATCACAATTATTCATAATCAGTTTTTTTAGTTAAATATTCTTTAAATAGAACCTCTGGCCTTTATGTTAATTGCACTATGCAAATATTAACTTTACCATGAAAACAAAACAGTTAATATTCCTCATAAACACATAAAAATAATTATTTTATAATTATTTGATGTTCTTTATAGAGTCATCTCTTCCCCATTTGTTGGGTATTATTGCTTCTGGTTTGTGTATTTTAATGTACAGAAATCCTACAAAATATGACATAAAAATCTGTGCTCTTTTTTGTCACATTCATAATGTCACAGACAGAGCCATCCACTTCCTCACACATGTATATTTCCTTTTTTTTTAAAGATAACTCGTGTATAGATTGATGTTATTTGATGTCTGGACTCTATCAACAGGGCTTTAGTAAAAATATAAACAGATGATATACAATTTATATATTTTATATTATATTTCAAGTTTTGACTGAAAATGTCACATGCATAATGCTGGAATTGGTCTACTATGTCCCAATGCAATTCCACATTTGTCTTTGAGAGGGAAATGTTTTGTAAGCTTTTGTAACTGGTAAAAAAAATCTTTTAGCTTTAACATATGGGAGCAAGAAAACGATTATCGTTATAATCATTATAATTTATTTTTTATATCAGGCATGTGATTGTGTGGTAAAGGACATAATTTTTCCTCTGTTTGCAGTATTTTTGCTTGCACCAAAATGATCAGTCTGGCTAAAGAAATGAACAAACAGTGTTTACAATACAAAGCTTTTGCTTCTGAATCATGTAGTGTATGATTACATGTGTCTGTAACATGGAGGAGACCGCTTGAAAGAGTCTGCTGGTGTTACTTACTCTATTGAGTTTCTCTCCATTGTTAAAAGTAAAAAAAGGACATAAAAGAGCTCCCCAAACATTCTTCTCTATGAGATGAGTGATGTTCTAATGTAGGCTTTCCTGTTCGAAGCTGCTAACATGACAAAATGGGTTATTATTATTATGTCTTAATCCCAACCATTAAAACAGAGGCTCATAACAGATCTGTTACCAGGTGACAGAGCGGCTGTGGGAACTTTGAGATTTCTCGATGTGTCTCATCATTTATGATATCATCTACTACTGCCAAAAGTTATGCACGTTTGTAAGAGCATGATGGTAACTGGTAACAATAACTTTTTCTTTTCAGAGCATGAACATTGAACGATAAAAATGTTAGAAACAAATGTACTGAACATAATAAGGTCATCACTGCATGCACACTTTTGAGCAGACAGAAGAAGATCTTTATTATATATTTTCATCTAGTTTTCTTCTTCGTTCTTGTATTTAAAAGACTCTGGCTGATATTTTCCCATACTTGATTCTCCAGTTATCACATATGCTAGACAGTCTGTCTTGTTTGGATAATGAAGCAACTTTCATCAGTCGTAAAGCCCTTAAGATTTCATTACACCTCACACCCTGCACAGAGCTCCTACAGGGGGTTAGTCAATGAGGTGATGATATAAATATGAAATCAATAATGACATACACGACGTTAGGTAATTACATGGTGTAGAGGTTATGATTAGGTCTAGACTTCTTTGCTGATGTAATAAGGAATGAATGTTTTTGTATTGGGTTAAGTTCATGGAGAATGAGGTAATGTGTTGACCTTTTAAAAGGATATTCCCAAAAGAATAGTTCACTTTTTTTTGCTATGTAGAGATCAGTTTTGCAAGACTTATGTTGCAGTTTCATTAAAACTTTGTTTTTGCAAGCAGAATGCAGATGAAGTTTGATTTAAAAGAGAAACATTACAGGCCGTAACACACAGTGGTAGTGTAATTTATCTCCAGTATGCACATGACTCTTTTATACTGTGTGAAAAATGATTTCATTTTATGATAAACCTGTATGAAAACATTATTGTATTGTTATTGCTGGCAGAATTGGCACAGAAATGAGACACTGTGCCTTTAAATAATAAGATTCATCTTATCCAGCCTTCAGGCACTTGGATGTATTTCATGTTCTTTTTAAAATAATCCAGGTGGCTATGGAAAAATGTAATGTGCATAAATCACAGCTGCTGTCATTTTTGTGTTTCATGTCACAGCTTTCTGTGATAGATGTACAACATTTGCAGAATATCTTTAGTCTTGCAGAAGTGTAAAACTGTGATAAATTGTGGGGCACATTTTATGTTTGGCAGACTATACCAAATGTTCTCCAAATGTTTTTGTGTATCATATGTAAGCAAATGTGAATTGAACATGTGCTTTTGACACCTTGATTCATAATCCGTGTACTTGGTTCAAAATAGATAAAACACAGCTTTTTAATATATGACCCATCACCAAGTAATGTCCAACTGTAAAAACTTTTTTTATTTACATATTTATTTATGTTATTTCACTATTATATAATACTTCATAGTTGAATTTCATCATGACAAACTATAAATTGATGGAAGGTCTAATATTCAAGATAAAATATACTACAAACATGAACAAAAACAAATGTTAATGTTACTGTAATTTATAAAATACCTCAAATAAAAAGTGTTTGCAAAATATTTAATATCTAAAAATTTTAAAATTATAGTTCAGTGTTGTGATTGTAGCATTTTTATGTGTATACTCAATTTCTGCAGTTATCAGGCTAAACGGTATTAAAAACTTTGTATTTGATGCATTACTTGAAGTGTAAAATAAAGCTCAGCTTTGAGAAAAATATAAGGATGCTTTACTCTAAAAAAGGATGTGTTATTTTTTTACACATTTTTTTTGTTTAACACATAATATGTCATTTTGTTTTAAATACATAAAAGGGACAACACATGTTGAGTTGAAAGTAACACAAGTTGAGTTAAAAGTAACACAAAATGTGTTGTTTTTAAATGAACACAAAGATGTGTTAACACATCTGTGTGTTGTCCCTAACTAGACACATCTTGTGTTATTTTTAACACATCTGTTTTTAGAGTGTTGGCAAAAGTGAATATATGCTTTATTTCCCTTTTTGTTTTTCTACGCATTTTTGTATAATCGAATAAAACTGTCTCTATAAAGCCACAGGAAAGTGTTAAAACATTCAAAGGGAAGAGAAGAACATGAAGAGGTCACCTGATGAACAAAGAGACATGGATAATAATGGCCAGTGATCACACCTTGTACTCGCACTTACTGTCTGACCTCCGATTTGTTCTGCCTTCCAAAATAATATATCATCACACTGTGTCACCACTGCCAGACTTTCACTCTTAAACGCTTACACGTGTTTCACAGAAACAAAGACAAATTCTGCATAATGTTCTGATGTCAATGACAAACAACAAACCATTTTGAGGATGATTTTTTTTAAATGATAACTCTACAAATGTTAATGACTGGCCCATGTGAACAAAATAAAAGAGACACACATGTGTTTTCAGAGAATACATTTTCACAGTCCTTCAGTGTGGTTTATGAGACCATGAAACTCTTGTTTGAATTTATCAGGGAGTTGAATTTATCACCTCCAAATGGATTAATGTGTCCTAAATAACTATTATCTTTATTAAAGATCCCTCTTTAAACTTTCACTGAATGAGATATTCAAAGGGTTTTGTCTTTTTCCGATTAAACGCTGAACCTAATACTCCTGAGAACAGTCTGATGGTCGACACCTAAAGCTCTTGCATTGATTAAACTTTGAATAGTAGTGTAGACACCATGTCACTGAACAAAACCTGCTTTACATACTATTTACAGTAATTACATACCAACCATACATCTAAATAAATGAATAAGTTTCTGTAAACCTGACTACTGGAACTGAACCATTGTTAGACACTGATGTTGTACACTCTAAAAACAGATGTGTTAAAATAACACAAGATGTGTCTAGTTAGGGACAACACACAGATGTGTTGTCCCTAACTAGACACATCTTTGTGTTAATTTAAAAACAACACATTTTGTGTTACTTTTAACTCAACTTGTGTTGTCCCTTTTATGTATTTAACACAAAATGACACGTTATGTGTTAAACAGCATAACACAAAAAATGTGTTAATAAATAACATCCTTTTTTAGAGTGTATAGACATATATAATGTAAATGCTATAAAATCCCAAATAAAGTGTTAAAGTTTTTCTAAATAAAGCATATATTTTATGTGGTGTATAAAAATGTATTGTAATAAGGTGAGATAAAGTGGCCTTACTGGCCTCCGCCCTCCTTCCTGTTCTCTGAATAAGGACTGAAATCAGATCTGATTTACGGAGGTTTACAGGGGACACGATCAGCCAGTCGTTACTAACCTGATTTCATTTCTCAGAATGAAGAAAAGCTTGAGAGGCTTACATGGTAGAGAAATATCAGACTCATATTCAAGATAGTAATGATGATGTTTTTAATGATCAAGTTAAGTTAAGTTTTTTTCTGTGATCAATAACCACTCTGTGATAATAATAATAATAATATTATAACTGATAATAATATTCATATTATTTTAACAGATTTAAACATGATGCTACCATGTTCTAGTAATAATAACACCAATAATAATAATAATACCAATAATAATAATAATAATAATAATAATAATAATAATAATAATAAATATTATATGAATAAAATAAACATATTGAGTAAAATTGTGTGATGTTATGTTTCTAAGTGTCCATACAGAGAAGAGGCCCAGACCAAATCTGGAGACTGACTTAATCTTTTTTTCCTGTGACCAAAATATTCTATAGATTTGCCTTAAATGGGGGGACACAGGGAATATTACACACCACAGTGTCATAAAGACCCATAGGTCAATAGCAATACAGAATACCTTAATAATCACAAAACAGTCAGGATAACCACACAGGGATATCACCCACACTACCCCAACATTACTACCGCCCATATATCTAAAAAAATTGCATCAATAAAAGCAAACATCCCATTTCATCCCAGTCTTTTGTATAATCTATTCTCTGTAACTCTACGAGTGAGTGAGAATAGGAAAGAATAGAGACGAGTTCTTCTCTTCCACTCCACAGTCCTGCTCTGTCTTTTAACAGCTTGTCTTTGATGTTGTTTCATCCCTGATAACCGATACTGCCGCTAAACCCGACACCATTGCAGAAGTCCAGCGGGATTCAGCCGTGAAACAGTGACATATGTAAAATACAGTGGAGTACAGTATGAGAAAACCTTATCCTCTCTGTCTTGTTTTGGACAGAGTTCTATGCCATGTATTTGTGGATGAGATTAATATTATTTATATACTATCCCTCAATATAAATATACCTGCAAATAAAGTTAAGTTTTAAACAATTTAGTTTTGAAGAGGGTTGTCATCTCATTCCCATCCCTATACAGTGAGTGACATCTTTATCTGTGGGGAAACGTAATGATAAAGTGCTCATTTTGTGGATGTAAAGTTTTTGAGGAAGCAAATATGATTTTTATATGGCTTTGCTGTGAAGAATCTTTATTTTTAGGAGTGTAAGGGCCTGCAGGTTGCAACTAATGTAAGATTGTATAAAACTAAATGTAATGTGGACTAGTTTTTAAAAAAGTTAACATTACATCATCCCACACCCATATACTCTGGCAACCCACTAGCAAACATCCAGACCATCCTAGCATTGTGTCAGGAATATTCAAAGTCTCTCTCATTCAGCTTTAGGAGTGAATCACTGCAAAATGATGTGTATGGGCATGTGTGTATGTACTGTAAGACATGATTTCTTTTAGGCAGTCAGTCAGAATCAGAATGAAAAGTGAAATGTGTTTATTTTAGCTGTAGGGCCAGTATTAGGTCATTAGGGTGATGACTCTGACATGTGTTCTGTACTGTAGGTGACTGTGGTGTGGTCCATTATGAGCTTTAGAAGGAGGTGAGCCTCGGGCAGGACTGGGGTTTGTCTATGGCAGGTGTCCAGTTTTCACTTTATGGCCAATGACATAAAACTCTGTGACAGAACCCACAATTCACATGTATTTACAAGTTTTCCTAGTCAAGTTTTTTGAGCATTCTAATACCCAGTTTAATCCTTCTAATTCGACTTTATAACGTTACCAAACAGGACTCACATTATACTCGCTTTATATATCAGACTTCTCTTACTTGAACACATAATAAACAGAAGATATTATTTCATTTGATTGTAAAGTTTAAGCCAACGTCTGATTTCAAATACACAACCAATTCGAAGATTTTCATAAGAAAGATGAGATCTCTTTAATATGTCATCAATGAGATTAAATAGAGAGCAAATGGAAACCTTTCTTAAGTCTCATCTGTGTCTGCTGAGAATGTCTCTGTCTTCTGACTTTCAAAAGAGATCTCAACAATGACACAAACTCAACTGAGATTTTTTAAGATCTGACAACAAATTATTGAAGATTTCAATATGTACTCAAACATTTCTCATCAAATCTCCTGAACTATGAAAGAAAAACATCTGAGCAATAACATTTCTCCTCTGGGTTATATTATCTGTAAGTCTGTAATGGAGTTTAACCGTATGACATTACTTAATATTTTTTGTATATCTGAACAAATATTTCAATGAAGAAATAACATACATAGCCAGATGTGTTTTTTACAGTCATTTAATCTGTATTATTAATATAACTAAATTACTGAATATTAATCAAAATGACTAATTCTAAACATAGTAATTGTAATATCATGTTATATTATGCAAAATGAAATGTAAACCATTTGGGTTTTTTATGTGTGTGTTCAGTCTTAAGATGTGATCTGGAGTGCTGGTTTACCTCAAACATGACCGGACAAGCAAACGTGAAATTTCCGTTGCTTATTCATACTTGACAGCTTCAATGCCATGGTGAAAAACAGAAAACAAAGAAAAAATTGCACAGGATGAAAAAAAGGATACTGCACCTCAATGTGAAATAATTGACCTCTGTATAATAATATATCACTATATATCAATACAGCAGAGCTCTGTTTCTTTAGACGTTGTTACTTTAAGGTTATGGGTGTCAACTTGTTGAGTGAGTTTCTTATGATGGTGAAGTACAGTAAATACCAGAGACACACTAAAGCCTTCAGATTGTTCACATCTCACATCGGATTCATCACTCTTAATGGCTTTTACAGGCCCTTGAGACAAGATATTTAGAAGTCAAACATATATTTGTTATTAGACATATTAGACATATTTCCTTGATTTAAATCGCTCTATTTATTTAATTTATTTATTTGTTACATCTGTAAATGAAGCTGTTTTGACCTGCTCAACCTTTGTAACATTTGGCTACATGTTGAGCTCAGTATTAGTAAAACATATATAACAAGTCTTTGTAAAAACAAGATTAAATGTCGATAAAGATGAATTGAAATACAATATTTATAGTATGTGATCAATTATTTAAAGTGAATGAAGTTGGCACAAAGCAAAAATATTGACTGTAAATGTAAGTTAATGCGCTTCAATTCAGATACATTGTGAATAAAAGATTTCACTTGAATCCATATGCATATACAGTCACTATTATTATCTGAATGTTCATTCACTGTTTCTGTTGTTTTCTGTGAGATCTTAGAGTTTAATTGATATCTTAGGCTCTGATTTCACATTGACAGTTTGTGAATCTCTCTCTCTGTACCTCTTAGCAAAGGGATGAGACTGAAACAAAGACAGAAATTAAATCTTGTAATTCAGAGGAAAGCTATAAAAAGAGCTGTAAGTGCTTCCTGCATGCAGTTTCTTTAGTCAACAATGTAATTTTAAAATGGAAGTTAAGAGGAACTAACAATACGGTGAACGACTATAAAAAGATATTAATCATTTCCTGTTTACGTTCTCCGTGCTCTGAAATGTCATTAAGAAATGGAAGTCAAGGGGAACAGCTGAAAATGAAAGGAAAATCTCCCACACAGATGCCTGTAAACAGCTCATAAATGCGATAAAGGAAAGCTCAGATCACTGCAGATGATCTGCAGAAAGGTTCAGCTGTTCTTCTGGTAGAAAGTCATACAGGATTAGAAACATGAATGAACAGATGATGATAAAAGACTTTCTGTGGGTGAACTATTCTTGTTTAGCTGATTTTGGAATTTTGGGAATTTGCTGACAGAATTTACAAGAAATAGCCTCAATTTTATAGGGTTGTGAACTACATATTTGAAAGCAACATATAAAACCACTAAAAGCGCAATTTCAATTAGAAGACATAGAGAGTGACCTTACATGAACTGTGTATTTTTGCATATTTTGAACTAAATTAATTTAATGTATTCAAAACTGTATATCTACCAAATTTTATGGAATCAAGGATCACTTTAAACGAGCAAACATTGCTGTGAAGAGCAGGAAATTCAGCTGGTTAATGGACGATTTAGCATTTTATTGTTTGGTTTGTAACCACATGAATTTAGTTGCACTTTAAAGCCGTTTCACTGTGCACCACATGTACAACATCAAATGCAAACAGATCCAGATTTAGTTAATCAATACCAAAGAAAATGGCATGTTTGGAATCTGTTTACTTGTTTGTTTTGTTATAATTTACCTAATGAGATGCATAAGAATCAATATAGCATGATTTAGGTGTAAGCAAGAAAAGTCACATTCAGTATGCAAACATACGCAAGAGAATAATTATCTACAAAACAAAGGTTTCACATTCCTCACGCATGGAAATCATTATTCACTCTCATGTGCTTAAAATATGTGACTCGTTATTTTATAAAACACAAAAGAAGATATTTCGAGAAAATCTCAGCGGTTTGGTGTTCATACAAATCGGATCGATGTTTTTTGATTACCAATATTCTTTAAAAATATCTTGTTTTGTGTTCTGCAGAAGAAGGTCATGCATGTTAAGAATGACATGAGAAAAAGTAAATGATGAAATAATTTTCATTTGGTAAACGATATTTTGGTCTACGGTCTTTACACTACTAATATAATATTCTATAATGAGCTACCTTGAGTCATCAACACTTGCAAGTAATGCAAATATAATGTAGAGAGATACAAAAGAGCTTTAATACAATATTCTGCAGTTCCAGGTGAAATGTTTTCTTTCTCTCTCTTATTCGGTGACCCTTATATTGACTCTGCTGGAAAGCTGTAAAAGATATAAAACAATGATTGAAAGAGAAATTTTCAATTTGAACTGGCAAAAAGAAACAATTACAAACACTGTGTTGACAGGACATTAAATCTGTGTGGGTAAAAGAAAAACAAATGAAGAATTGCTGAGATCTCAGTCACATTCAGAAATGTGAGCGCTAGTGAGAAAGTATCTGCTTATTGACCCACAACTGAGCATCACAAAGGGAATAAGACGTTTGTTGTGTCAACAGCTTTCCTAATAGCCCAAATCCTCAGAGATGTTTGTGCAGATGTGAAAACGACAGGTCAAAGGAGCTGAAGAGTTCAGCTGGCAGAACTGAAATATGTAGTTGTGTTTCAGAAATAACATATCATCTTCATCGTAAATGTTTTTAAGGCAAGCATCACTATGGTTCATTAACATCATCTGGTACCAGAGCACCACAAAAGTTGCTAAATTCTGCAATTTTGTCCCAAACAAACATGTAAACTCCCCACACACCAGAACAAAGTAATCCGACAAATATACAGTTGCAATCTTATTTAGTTTATTATTTCTTGTTTGTGATAATAACTGCATTAAACCTACTTTATGAATTCTAGTAAATTCACATTTATACAGAGATACAGTGTACATAACAGTAAATACATGTAACATTCAGTAAATTGTCTTCCTGCAGAACACATGTCCAAATAATCGTGACAAAACAATTTACACCTCTCACGTCCTCACGGTCCTCACGCTCATGGTTTTCAGTCTGGTGAGGTTCGGGCTTTCTCAATGTTTTAACAACTACACAAAGAGGCTTTTGATTGTCAGAGAATAACGCGTCACCTTTTCTGATATCCTGTAATACTACAAACAATACTGAAAGAAACTATTTGAAACCAAGACTCCACATTTTCAAAATAATCAAGGCTATCATAAACAAGAATACCATGGTAAAATGCTTTTGCAATTTCCATTTCATCTTATGAAGAGAACTTTAAATAATTCATAGGCTGATCTGTAGTTTAATACAAATCAGCACAACATGGCAACATTACCTCACAGGTTCGGAAAAGGGTTTTAATGAATTTGGTAAAGCCATCAGGAGATTAAATATGAACAGTAAATGGATAAAGAATGGATACAGGATTGGCTAATACCGCCATTAAAAGAATGTCAAATAACTAACATCTCTCAGGCTTTTTACAAAGCAAAAAACAAAACCAAAGATCACAAAAACAGGCAAATTATGTACATACTAAACAAAAAGAAAACAACACAGACCTGATTTTCACCTCAGGCGTTTGTTACAGAAAATGCAATTTGTAGTTGTAAGTGCTAAACTCTAGTCTGAATAAAATATAAAAGGGAAAACTAAATAATTCACATCCAGAAATGGAGAATGCCTTCATTTTAACACAAATCACTGTTTACATGTTCAAAAAAATGTATGGCCTTTGTGGGGAGACGAATTATATACAGTTTCATTCCTCAGCATTTAGACTGACTTTAATAATCAAATATATTATTAACATTAAAAGATGCTGTCACATCAGAGGAATGAATGTCACGCAGTTAGAGAATTTGTTGTTTCATGTTTTCTGCATTAAACTGATCTTCCTGCAACTGTTCATTTGTTCTGCTACACAAACTGGATTATAAGGCCGCTGATATGCTGACAACATGAAACACAGTACTGACAGATGGGCAAACCTTCACATAAACCCTGAGAAAATATAACGCCTTGCATATTTCCTTTGGCCCGAGAGACTACTGTGTTATATTTCAAATTCATTATGTGACCCACAGATAAGAGTAAGAGAGGTTGATTTTGCACGATTAAAGCATCTGTGTTAACAATTCTTGGTTCCAGTAAGAGCAATCTGAATATTTGGCAATATTTGGGTTCCAGGTCTTTATGTTATTAGGTTTTTATGACTTTTCCAGTCATTAATGACTTGTTACTTGTAACTTGTTGTATCAAAATGTTTCGATTGTCCCAGTTGTGTAAATTTATGTGATTTTTGTGAATTTAGATGAAAAAGAATCACTTTGAATGTTCAGATCAGTGACTGATTATCTAAAGCACATTGTGTCTTTGGCATGTGTGTGTTTTTCTATCTGAGTGTTTTGTCATGGTGATGACCCTGGACAGTGACCAGTGTCACATTACCTCTGTAATACAGAAAAAAGGAAAACCGCTATCATCTTTCAGCCGGACCACCGGGACGGCAAACCCTCCGGCTCCATAAATCCATCTAGAATGTTCTGAATCACCTGGCCGTATATAAAACGAACACTACTATCAACAAAACATTATAAACATACATTCATTTAACTTTAAAATGATTCTATTGTGTCAATGCTCATTTACATGACGGAAGCGACGTTTGAATGGATTTGTTGAAAGATCACAAGCTGGAGCCAGAATGCTTAAAATTTCAATCTTGGCATCAAAGCGTAACAACATGTGTCTGTGTGAACATATTTATCTTGTGATTTTTCACAAGGGGATCTAACTAGCGAATATAAGGGAAAAGGAAGATTGATTAAAAATATGAATGTCTTTACATCATTGTAACACTCCAAAACCACTGGATAAGCTTATGCTCAAAATGAAAGAAAATTAAATCTAAGTTCAATTTGATTTTCTACAGGTGCCGTATTGAATGTTGCGATTTCTCTCGAGCGTATTTCTTCCCCTTCATCCAGTTCTGTTCACATTGACTAACACTGCACATGAGCACAACACTGACCGTGTACATGAGACGGATAAACGTCAAACTCTGATGGGAACGAGTCTGTGAATATGATTTGAGCTTGCATAGGAAATGACTGAACCTGACACATTTTATATATTGTTAGCTTGTTACGAGTGTTACATAGTGGTTCATTTAAAGAGACAAACAAATAGCTGGACTGATAGAAAAATATGAAAACAAAATAGATTTTGTTAAAGTTGGAAGAAGCTTACTGTAAATGTGTTAAATGTAAAATGAATAATTTTTGCTTGTGTAATTTTTAGCCTTTGCAAAATTTATAGTAAATATTAATGGAGAGATGTGGATAAACCATTCTCAAATTAGAGCAACATGCAAAGAAAATGTACTGAAAGGTGCAACCTTTGCACACAGTTTAGTCATAATAAAGGGTTTAACTAAACACAGCATTTGCTTTTAGGATTTGGATATAGTGATAAATGAAGTTCACCAGTAATACATCAACATCAGTGTAGGCTGAAGGCATTATAAGGTGAGTATTGAAGCACGTACAGCTTTGAAGCACACTTTAAAGCCAGCGGACGATGGTGAATCTCTCATACGGCAGATGTAGCTGTAGGTTTGACTGTGATGCTCTGAGCAATATCCTCCCTGTTGATCTTCTTCAGTGCCGTGCAAAGCTTATCGACACTGGCCGAATCTTGGTTCGCCCAATGACACAGCAGGGCCTGGATAGGCCGCTCCTCCTGCTTGAAATTAACAATGTGCTCCTCTTTGTATCCGAGCAACCCTGCAAGGCTGCACCAATCGGATTCTTCATTGACCCCTGACTCCTCCCCTTCACAGGTGCGGTTTAGCAGCTTCTCCACCTCTTCCCGTGTGTGTAAGGGTAAAGAGAGAGATGAACCTCCATCTATCTTGACCACTGTAACAGGGATAATTTGTTTTGAGACATGATTAAAACACTGTAGAATTTACATTATAAAACTGTTAGTTCCAGTTCTTGATTCTGATTGGTCAATAGTTGTGTTTTATTCATGATAAATTACAGCTATTAGCGCTTTATCGAATGATTCTGTGTGTCACTGCTTAACAACATAAACATATATCACAGTAACTCAAAGACTATTTTATCCAGAGGAAGGAAGACTTTTAGTGATTTTACTTCACGAAAGTTAAATTGATAGATATTTTAACTTTTATCATTAACAGTAAACAAATGTCATTGAGCAAGTGCATTAAAAAATTCTGTGTTCAAAACTCTCTTTTTGTGTCCCACATAATGGGAAGCATACAGTATAATATTGATTTACGCTGCAAAAAAAAAATTCTTGAGTAGTATTTTCTGTAATACAGATATCAAAAGACTCTTCAATTTTATTCAGAAGAAAATAATCTTACGAAAATAAACTTGAATTAGGGTTTACCTCTTCATTGAGTACCTGAATAAATAATTTTGATATTTAACATTAATATTCTAGGTCATTTTGCTTTAAGAAAAGGTATCTTGATTTAAGAACTTTTAGTTATTAGTATAGGAAAAGCAAGACAAAAATACTAAGAAGTGTATTAACAAAACAAAACTTTAAAGTACTTTAAAGTACATTAAATGTCAAACTGGCCTCATAGAGATGCAGATGCCACAGAGATGGTCAAAAGTTACAGAAGAGTTATTAATTCACACCTGTATGTGGAGGTCCCTGAGCATCGTGTAGACTCTGACTGTCGACAGAGATGCCGCTGTCACTGTGGAGTTTTTCTCCCTCAGGTGAAGGAGTTTGACTGGGGTTTGCACTGCACGCTCTGTTATTGGCTCCATGTTTATTCTGCTTACAGCTGTTCCACCTGAAACACATCAAGCCAAACATCAGAAGCTCTACAATATCAAAAACATAAGTGTTTCATTTTCTGCACCACTCGTGCTATTATACATTCTGCTATTGATTTGTCTTTTATAGTACATCTCAAGCATTCACACAGTGCCTTGTTTCTGGGTGTCAGACGTATCTCTCAGCTCTCTCAGTTGATATGTCGGAACCGCTCAAACAAACAAAACGCCACAGTGTGTTTACTCGCTTCAAAGTGGGTCAATGTCACACCCTCCAGCTGTCATTTTAATATTTTATGCCCCCTTTCCTCCACAACACTCTTTTTGTGTGTGTTGTTAAATATGAATCCGCTGATATCAGCTTCTAAAACATACATTTATGTAAAACAAACAAAGATGCAATAATGAACCTGTTAACTGTCACCGTTCCTCAGGAGCAACACTTTATTTCACTATTCACTTTTATATTTCATATTCTAATCTAATCATGACAAGGTCTAAGAATCAAGAGGTAATATTTGACTAATTTTCATAACAATAAACAAACTAAAAAAATAATAAAAAAATGATTTGAATGATTTTGAATGTTATCTAAAAAATGCTAAAATTAATGAAATAAATAAAATATATAATTTCATTATGCTATGATGATAATTGGACACACAGATACAGAAATGCCCTTCAGGCCGATTGAGGTGTTAAAACAAACACAACAGTGTTTCGACAGCATCACAGTGTTAACACTTTATAGGATATCAAACTACAAATGGATTATTTTTAGATGTCTCTGGTAAAAGAAAACACAGAACAGGGAAAAGACATTCAATGTTTTTAAGCTGTGTAGTAACATATACAGTAAGTCAAAAATGATTTAAAGAATTGTCCTTTTATACGCTACAAAATAACACTACAATTGCAGTTCAGAAATGGGCAATTCCAGCATTAAGGACGTGACATTTGCATTTAAACCAAAGTTATTTATTCATAATATAAATAATAAAAATAAAATAAAAAACATTTTGTTTGCCAAGTAATGTAGAATTAATGTGGGTTGTATTAATGTCAACTTTGTCAATCATTAATATACAATTAAAAAAAGGAACAATTTTAAATATGGTTTAGGAGTCTGAGCTATTTTTAATGTTTTATCTGATCTAAGATCAGTGTCTCTCTTACATTAGTTTGACTCCACACATAATGAACAATGTACTCGTGACGGATCAGATGGGAGAACAGCCTAGGAGCATTTTTTATTCCCGTTTCATAAAAGCAGCTGAACTAAAGATCACCGTTTAAAGATGATGAAGGCCACCAGACCCAGCAGCACGGCGGCCAGTATGGAGGTGTAGATGGGAATCAGGTTATCGCTCAGCACTGGGAGTTTCCTCAGGCCCGGGTCAGCCGTGGTCACGCTCTCCAAGGGACCGTCAGGAGGAGATCTGTCCGTGTACGACTCATCTGATGGAGGAGGAGAAGAGGGAGAAAAAGTAGGAAAGGAAAGAGAAGTTGAAACATATGAAGGAGAAGGAGAAGGAGAGGTTGAGTTGTTAGGAGGATCTACATCTGTTGAAGGAAAGAGAGAGAGAGAGAGACAAAGAGTTCACAACATCTGTTAGTGTGCGTTATAAAAGCATGATTAGTATGTAAAATGACTAATCTCTAAAGCAGGTTTAAATGAAAAGCAGGTAAGTTCCTATAGTTTGGTGATTTAAAGCAGCAGTAAGTGATTTCTGAGATCTGCTGGTAATATTTGAACACCCAAACAAGCGTACTACTGTCCTAAAGAAACACCCCTCCCTGTATTGCTCCAATCTTAAAATAATGAACATGATATACAACACAGACATGGAAATATATGTGTCTTTATCATAGCTGAGGCCAAGCAAAATAATAATGCAAATAAAACACCTTTCCCATAGTAACCCCAACAGGGTTCTAGCTCTTGTCCTGATTGTTATACCCTTCTTATCATTTAAAGACTTTTTCCTTTTTAGGTATTAAATCAGCCATTTCTCTTTTTACAGTCTCTATATGAATGTCCTGCTTGCTCATCATCATGAGAGAATTTAACCCCTACTGCTGTCTGCTGGTTTTCTCCAAAAGAACAGCCAGAACTGTGTGCAAACACAATATTCTTTATTTTAACGAACACAAACACAGAACAGATATCTAGCAAATATTCACAATTTGTTTGTTAAGGTGTTGATTTAATTTTTCCCAGAAATCATGTACTGCACCTTTAAGACCTTGTGGCTCAACTGGAAGAGCATTGTGTTAGCAGGGTCATGGGTTCAAGGCCCACAGAAATTGATAAAATGTTTGCTTTGAATGCACTGTATAAGTTGCTTTGGACAAAAACGTCTGTTAAATACATAGACATAGTTGAAGTGTCTTTTGGTATTTGTATTAAAGCACATAACCATACGCAAACATCACTGATTAGGCCTCATTCATGAAAACAGAGCAAAACAAATGTCGAGTAAATTTCATCCAACTGTATATGTTCTGTTTTTTGTGAAAACATTTGTCACATAAACATCACAATGCAAATTTCTATCTAATCCTTTGAAAACCAAATTTGAATGTGAAAAATATGCATTTCATGAATGAGACAAATGTCTGTTAAGTTGTTCATTTAAGATAAAGTTTATTAGTAGCAGAAAAGACGTTTAGAAAGTTCTACACATTCGTGAGCTTGTGAATGTTTGTTTACTTTAACTAATGCATTTTTTCTTTAGCTACCAATATCTGTGTATTACTCTCAGCTCTGTTTAACATGTATTTATTCTGCAAAATCGACATCAAAATTTTTGCAGATTTCACCTGGGTCTAGTCATTAGTTCTGTAATCTGTGCCCAAACAAGAGGCATTAAACAGCCAGTAGAGTTGAAAACAAGACAGTACTAAGATGGCCGTGTCCCTGTCTTGTCCAGCTAAAAAATGGTCCTTTTAATAGAATTAGCTCTGATTCGATTGTGAGCCGTAATAAACAGTCCTGATTCAAACATAATGGACACTGGCTAGTGCAGGAGACTGTGATTAGATTGGAGTGGTATAAAGCCTAGTACAAGTAGGACAGACCTCGCCCCAGGCCACCACGCGCACGCGTGTGTGTGTGTGTGTGTTTCAATGGGTGGTGTAAGTTATCCTATAGACAGATGGACAGACACATTGAAGATCATCAGATATTCTGATCGTAGGGGGATGGGAGGTCAATGGGGATTTGGTTTGTGGAAGGGGCGACTCTAGAGAATCTAGGGTATGGATTTATTGATGAAACTAGTGCAGCGTGACAGATTTCGGAGAAAATGTTGGGAATGTGAGCTTGTTTTGTGATGGGGTTGGGTTAACACTAATCATTTGAATCTAAAATGTGAGTCTTGCAAAACTCACAGCCACATTCTAGCATGTTGTGGATGGTTGCCAGGGTGTTGCTATGGTGTTACCAATATGTTCAGTGATGTTTGCTCTAAGCATGTTCTTTTTAAAGTTTCTTGAGTTTTCTGGATTCTTGCTTACATGGCCAAGTCACACCAGCCCACCCCCAAATCTCTGTCATATTCGAATCTCTACATACATTGTAAATTAATGTTTCATAGAGAAAAGTACTGATTCTCTCCTGATTCATGACTCGACACTAACAAAACATTGTTTCAAACCATGGTTGGGTCAAATATGGACAAATCCAACCGCTGGTTTAAATCAACCTGGAAAATGTTCACATTTGACACAACCATGGGTTAAAACAATGTTTTGTTCTGTAATATTTAATATTCTAATCTAATCATGACAAACTATATACTGATGGAAAAGTCTAAGACTTAAGAATAAATATTTGACACATTTTCATTATAATAAACACAAACGAAAAAAATAATAAAAAATGGTAATATCTCAAATAAAAAAAAATTAAATGTTAAAAAACATCTCTAAAATGTATCTAAAATGTAAAATATTGTGGTTTGGATAGTGCATTTTCATATGTATGCTCAATATGTGCAGTGACAGTTGTCCGGTTAAACCCAACGATTACGTTGTGCAGCAAACAGTTAAAAAATATTTTAATTAAACCACTGCTTGTCCTATGAGGCTGTAAATATGATTACGTTTGCAGGCAAAACATCTTTTATTTGAATGTTTTGATGACAACCACTCTCTTTTTCTTTTGTGACTTGCCAATAATGCCATGTGAGCTAATACACACGAAGTAAATCCTGGGAGAACAGACACCAGACACCATCACGGACAGAGATCTTCTTTGTCATGAACCCCCTCATACACACACCCATCTCTCTGTGACTCCTCTGACTCTCCCTATCGCTCTCTTTATTCTTCATTATCTCTCCATCACATCTCTCTTATGCATGATGACCTTTAGTCGGGCGATTCTTCCTCTTTGTGAAAATGTGACTCACTCTTCTACACAAGCCCTTGATTTTCCTCATCTGTTTTCCTCGTCTCTTTACATATTTTCTTTCTGTTTGTGCATTGCAATTTCACATATTGTTCTTACATACAATGCCACAGGAAAGTAGATCTTTGAGAAACACATCTGAGACAAGGATGATGCCTAATGGAACATAATTGAGGACTCTATTGAGTCTCATGAGCTATGAAAGATCATCCTCTGCTGATTTTCAATGCTGGCTCGGGCTGCTTCCATCTAGTCGCTGCACGTCTGATGCTTGTCTAGCTGCCGGCCCACCTTTCTGGTGATGGCATTTCAGCAAGATGGGATGGATAGTTAAGTTAGTTAAGAATCCGTGCAGAGGACTGGCTTTAGAAACATACCAGACCGTATGAAGACTACATACTTTAAAGATACAAATGAGAACATCAAAACTTGCATCATTTGTGCCATCAACCTGATTTGGGTGGGTGTCATTACATTTTAAGTAATCAGAGTTATGATTTTTACCCTACAGATTTTCATGCAGAACTGACTACTTTTAAGCCGTTGTTGCAGTTTGTTTTTATTTTAAAACTAGTTTAAAAAGGTTAAAAAAGAGTCAAAGATGGATGTGCGGTCATTCCTAAGATTAGACGTTGTTATTTATGAAACTGACAAACTATTAGCCATATAACAATAAGGTAAAAGCAAAGAACACCTTAGCAACCTCAAAGCAAAACCCATAAAACCAACAACACCCTTAACTCATACAACATTTGTGATATTTCAGAGTTAAAACCTGCCTCTCATTCACTTACAGTACCAGTGATATTTAGACAATTCTTGAATCAGCATTTTTTAGATTGTAGGTATAAAAACTCACAGAAAGCAGTGGGTGTTATCAATGGAAATGATTTATTGTTAGTAATTCCCCGTTGTGTTTTTTTATTTAAATGAATGCTGTCTGCTTGTTCACAGTTCTTCACAGTGTTAGTACAGTACATCCTAATAAGCAACATACAGACTTGGAGAACTTCAGCTTCCATTCAGTTTTTTTATGACTACACACATGCATTACTGTAATTATGCATGCATGTAGTAAAACAGAAATAAAACCCACGCACAGCGTACCGAAATTCTTATTTTACAATCCTCAGTCATTTATTCTACAAAGAAAAGACAACTAGCTGTCTCACAGCATATTGTAGTCTTCAAACCGTAATGATGGTTTGAGAAAGAGTTTCCTGTAAGCGAGATCTTACCGTGTCATTATCTTTATTGGGGTGTAACTACACATCTACTGCAGATACTGTACATGCCTCGTCACGCAGAAGAGCAGAAGATGTCGTTTGCTATTCACACGTGTACGTGTGCGCGCGTGTTCTCTGCGGCAAAATGCGACAGCACTCAGTAAGGTCAGTGTAAGTAACCTGAGAGGGCAGCGGAGAAACTCCATCTCTGTTATCGACCGCAATCGTTTCTGTACATATGCCTTCTCTCTGAATCTGAGCCTTCTGATATCTGTCTTCAGTCTGGCATTCCTGGTTTCTCATGCGTCTCCCATCTTTTGTTCTGATGGATCGGCTCTGGTCTTTCTTTATCAAACTCTACCTTCCTCACCGAGTCTTGTTCAGCGAATGAATCCTTTGATCAGGATCATGTCAACAGAGTCAAATTTTGCTCGTTTAATCACTAAGTTAACTCAGTCTAGGGGAAGTGGACAATGTCAATTCAGTGGCAGGGAAATCTGATCCTCGATCAGTGCTTCCCACTACCTGATTCAATCAAGCGCTAATGCATAAGTGCTGTTCAATGCCACCCGTGATCTTTAGGGTTAATTCACATCAGTCAAAGAACAAAAATACTTGAATCTGCTGTCTTGAAACAAACCATTGAGATATTAAAGAGATCTAACCTATGATCGTTTTTTCTCATGGCATTAGGTTCATTTTTTGCTGTTTTGGGAGACTGAAAACTCCTTTAATAAATTAAAAAAGGATTTTAAAGTGCACATTTAAAAAAAATAATCGCCTCCATGTAAACGGCAAAACAGCAAATCTATGAAAACGATGATGTCATGTGAGTACACTCTAAACATACTTATTAACACATCTCCAGAAAAAAATACACAATTATACACTGTCAAAGGTTAAGCATGGATACATGTATGCGCACACACTTTTTAAAATGACATCGCCAATGACATCACTGGCCTGGCACGCATAATACACTTTTTTCAGTCACGTGAATCCGTTTTGATCCATTGTCGTGTGTATGTGAAACTTTTTAAAAAATGCAAAGAAAAACTGTTTTTCACGAAATTGTTGTTGTGTAATCGCAGTATTCTGGTCTTTAGATATGTCTTGGCTACGTCATTCAAGGCAAATCAATATCAGTCCACCTCTCATCAACAAGCCACATGATATACAATATAAATCATGTCAGCAGTGCAAATGGTACATTTGGTGAGCATTAGTAACCACTTAAGTACAATGAAACAGTAGGAAGCAATTAGATTTTTTTTGTACTGTGTATGATGAAGGTATGGGATACACTGAATCTTTCATTTCACCAATACAATAAGTGCAACATTAACACAACGATTAGCACGAGTAAAGAGCATTACACATCAAATCCCCCCAATCTATTCATTAATGAACTTTTATACTTAGTGATGTCATTCAGACACACTCTCGCCCCACAGAATTGTGGGTGAACCTTGACATTGGGGTTGAAGAGGGGAAGATTGTTAGATAAAAGAATAGATGCAAATTGTTCTCGACTGAAAGGGTTCTCTTGGAGAACTTTGGCACAGACAACCGAGCAAAAACATTTCTTTGTGAGAAGCTGAAATTCCACACTGGGCATCCTGGAATTTTACTGATGTAATTTCAGCCACAATCACAGCTATATCCCAGAGGAAGAATGGGACAAAATCACTGGCCAGAGGTTTTAGCACATTATTAAGCCAGAGACGCAGTTTCATATGGGGTGACAGGCACTCGGACACGAGTCGAACCCGTCACCCCTGGACCCTCACGGCGAGACAAAGCATCCACTAATGTCACAGGCCACATGCCAGACTGCTGCAGACAGCTGGAGGATGAGGAGCTGTTATGAATGGATACACTTCATTGACTTAGGATGGGGCGAAGAGAAAAAAAGAGAAAAGAGAGATTGATTATTTGTGCCCAGTATGGACGGACGTCTCACTTTCAAGGCACACATTGTACAAGGCAGAAAGAGAGGTCAAAGTTAAAGAGTCAACATGGCTGATGATAAATCTTTGGCTTTGGACGAGAGGCGGGAGAATAAAGTGCTTCTATGCTTACACACACACACACACACTTGAAAGTTTTATAAAATATTACATTTATATTTTATTAAAAATATTATTTTATATTTTATTAAAAATATTATTTTATATATATATATATATATATATATAGCAAATATATTTGATATAAATATAGCAAATATTTTTGAATACAAAACTAAACATTTCAAGTTGATGAAGTTGATAAAATGTGATGAAAATAATGCCCTAATACCAAACAAGTAATGGTCTTGATGTTTTTTGAGGGGTGTATTATAAGCCGGGCATGTTTTAGTGAATTTCTCTGACACACATACACTAGTTCATGTTTTTATTAATGAAATTACACGCCACTTTCATGCTGATGTTCCACTGACAGATACGGCCTCCCATGCAGCTAATCTCCCATTACAGCAGAGACATAAATGTGTCTTTAATCTGAACATCACACATCATTTTTCAAACCTTCTGCAGCATCTGTGGTCTTAAAAAGTGCAATTCTAAAATACAGTACTGTGCAAAAAAGTCTATCTCAGCTTTCTGATATCAGATCTATCTGTGGGTCAAATTAACTGTTGAATTTATAATTATTGGAAAAATATAATTAATAGAGTTGGAAATGCTTTGAAATCGATACTGATTTTTCTAAAGAAAAATAAATAAATATCTTTAAAAATGGTTTTGGTGAATAATAGGTTAAGTATATTAAGTATAATAGGTTTATTTATCTGAAATTGATGCCACATTTGTTTGCAGTGGACAACAGGCATGTTTAACTTACTTTCTTTGTAAGTTTATTTTTGTATGTTTATAAAACTAATTCACGTGTGACCCCTGACCTCTCACCTCCAAGCAGAGGTCAGATGAGGTCAGAGGAAACCTCATGTTGGTCTGCAAGCAGATAAACATCACAGGCACACATACAAAAAACTCATCCAAACTACATAACTAATATCTTTTAAACATTTATTATAATTATGTAAATCAAACTGGACATGGCAATAATAATCAATTTTGTGTCAAAAACTAATCAGGCAAGTTTGAGTTTGCCAACTCACCGAGTGTCATGCTTTTAGTGTCTCTTTCAAAAGGCAAGCAACAATGTATTATTGCTCATTAATAATTTATTATTGCTTATATTCACAATTAGGGATTTGTACATCTAACTATGAAATGTAAGATATCTTAAATCATGCTGCTTGTTAGTCTAAGCAAACAGTCTGAGCGATGCTACACAAAATAACATCACCGCTCTGCAGTCAAACTGTATTTCTCACGTGTTTACACTTTTTTCTTTCGCAGAATTTCTGGAGAAAACTTTGACAAAAAGTTGTACTCAAATACTCAAGTTTACTTTTACTGAGTTTATTTAAGTCTCTCTCATATTTCTGTTCTCATTGGCAAATATTTATGTTTCTAGCTTTATTCACTGCTCAACTCATCACATTCAACACCTCCAACGAGACATCTAACATTGTGCAGACGGTTCAGTAAACCAGATGACGATATGCACCTCACACACGTTTTGAACATATTGTTGGCTGTACAGCAGATTACAGCCTTAAATATCTAAATACCCTCCAATACCCAACTGATATGAGCAGAACGTCCAGCTGTGTTGTGCAACATGCTGGTTAAGCATGGTTTACTGGCATACAGTATGCCAGTCTATCGACTAAACAAGCACCAAACAGGCATAAACCAGCTAAGACAAGTCTAAAACATGTAAATTATGCAGTGAAGATATCAAACCAGATTGATTGTAGCGTCTGCAACTAGTTGGAGAATGTCTATGAAGTGTGCCTACAACAAGTAATACACATCCTGTCACATGACTAACATCGAGTTGCAAACTTGCAACCTGATGTGAACACAGTGATGAACTGAGTCTGTGCAGTTTGACTTCCCCATTAATAAGGAATTATGCAAATCAGGTGCAGACGTGCCAAAATATCTGTACAGAATGGAATTCGCACATCGCACAGACCGGTTCTGTGTGCATAGAAGTCGTTTTTGTGCGGAAAACAATCACAGTTTCTTCATTTAAATATGGTGCAGCTGCTACAGTGCATTTATGTCTGAGTAAACTGGATTTCTGTCATTAGATTTTTTTGTCCAAGTTTTGCAATTGCCACAATGCAGCAACTTTTGGCAATTTTACCATCTAGTAATGATCATAAAATAGTGATTGTGTCATTAACGTGATCCTGCAGACAAATATAGAGGTGACGATATAGTTAGTAGCAAGCACCCAGCAACGCCTTGGCAACCACATAGCATGCAAAAAAAGTTTTGCACAGGCAAGCACTACACAGATTTTGAAAATGATGACAAGCAACAGGACGAGCTTTCGCTCACATTGCTACATTTGTATTTACAGTGTAATTTTTGCTCTTACCTTGGCAGACGGCGTCACTGACAGGAGAGCAGCTATTCAACTCCATGTCCGGCTGATCGCACACAGTGCAGGGCAGACACGGGTCGAGAGAGGTATCCTGGTCTGAGAATGTGTCTTCCACGCACTCCTCACATATTGTGTCGCGGTCATAGTTACAGCGCACAAGCACGCCCTGACCCACGGGGCACACCGTGCAGGCCTCACAGCGGCCCGAGACGCTGTTGAGAAAGAAGCCGTAGTCACAGACGCAGATGGCGTCGTTTGCGTCGGTGCAGGGTGTCAGCATGCGCATCAGTTTGGAACAGGGTGTACATGGCTGACATTTCTCTGTGTGACTGAAGTTCTCAGAGAACGTCTCACCTGAAGAAGAGAAGAATGAAAACAATTTCTTTCAAGTTTCAACTTTGTTACACTTTGCGATTTCGATCATTTAACCTGTTAAATGTGGGAACACTTATTTCTCTATTCACTTTAATATTTCATACAGGGAGTGCAGAATTATTAGGCAAATGAGTATTTTGACCACATCATCCTCGTTATGCATGTTGTCTTACTCCAAGCTGTATAGGCTGGAAAGCCTACTACCAATTAAGCATATTAGGTGATGTGCATCTCTGTAATGAGAAGGGGTGTGGTCTAATGACATCAACACCCTATATCAGGTGTGCATAATTATTAGGCAACTTCCTTTCCTTTGGCAAAATGGGTCAAAAGAAGGACTTGACAGGCTCAGAAAAGTCAAAAATAGTGAGATATATTGCAGAGGGATGCAGCAGTCTTAAAATAGCCAAGCTTCTGAAGCGTGATCATCGAACAATCAAGCGTTTCATTCAAAATAGTCAACAGGGTCGCAAGAAGCGTGTGGAAAAACCAAGGCGCAAAATAACTGCCGTGAACTGAGAAAAGTCAAGCGTGCAGCTGCCAAGATGCCACTTGCCACCAGTTTGGCCATATTTCAGAGCTGCAACATCACTGGAGTGCCCAAAAGCACAAGGTGTGCAATACTCAGAGACATGGCCAAGGTAAGAAAGGCAGAAAGTCGACCACCACTGAACAAGACACACAAGCTGAAGCGTCAAGACTGGGCCAAGAAATATCTCAAGACTGATTTTTCTAAGGTTTTATGGACTGATGAAA
Source organism: Beaufortia kweichowensis (assembly GCA_019155185.1). Classification (NCBI taxonomy): domain Eukaryota; kingdom Metazoa; phylum Chordata; class Actinopteri; order Cypriniformes; family Gastromyzontidae; genus Beaufortia; species Beaufortia kweichowensis. Next base: position 2,030,246 of record CM032808.1, read on the forward strand.
TGAGAGTGAGTCTTGATGGGCCAGATGGATGGGCCCGTGGCTGGATTGGTAAAGGGCAGAGAGCTCCAGTCCGACTCAGGCGCCAGCAAGGTGGAGGTGGAGTACTGGTTTGGGCTGTATCATCAAAGATGAGCTTGTGGGGCCTTTCGGGTTGAGGATGGAGTCAAGCTCAACTCCCAGTCCTACTGCCAGTTTCTGAAGACACCTTCTTCAAGCAGTGGTACAGGAAGAAGTCTGTATCCTTCAAGAAAAAACATGATTTTCATGCAGGGACAATGAAGCGTCCAAGTACTCCACAGCGTGGCTGGCAAGAAAGGGTATAAAAGAAGAAAATCTAATGATATGGCCTCCTTGTTCACCTGATCTGAACCCCATTGAGAACCTGTGGTCCATCATCAAATGTGCGATTTACAAGGAGGGAAAACAGTACACCTCTCTGAACAGTGTCTGGGAGGCTGTGGTTGCTGCTGCACGCAATGTTGATGGTGAACAGATCAAAACACTGACAGAATCCATGGATGGCAGGCTTTTGAGTGTCCTTGCAAAGAAAGGTGGCTATATTGGTCACTGATTTGTTTTTGTTTGGTTTTGAATGTCAGAAATGTATATTTGTGAATGTTGAGATGTTATATTGGTTTCACTGGTAAAAATAAATAATTGAAATGGGTATAAATTTGTTTTTTGTTAAGTTGCCTAATAATTATGCACACCTGATATAGGGTGTTGATGTCATTAGACCACACCCCTTCTCATTACAGAGATGCACATCACCTAATATGCTTAATTGGTAGTAGGCTTTCCAGCCTATACAGCTTGGAGTAAGACAACATGCATAACGAGGATGATGTGGTCAAAATACTCATTTGCCTAATAATTCTGCACTCCCTGTAGTCTAAAAATGAAAAACTGTATAGTGATATTAAGGTGAAAAACTTAAGAATAAATATTGGACACATTTTTATAACAATAAACATAAACATAAAAAAGGTATGTTCTTTTTAAAAATACCTTAAATTTAAAAAATGTTACATTTTTGTTACATTTATGACATCATAACTAAGGCAGTGACATCACCCCACAAGATTTTTGACCATATTTCCAAATGATAATCTTACAGTGTACAGAACAATAATACTGCTGGTTATTAGTCATGTTTGTTAACCTCACAACATTTACTGTAAGCCAACTACAGTAAAAGCCATTGTAAAATCCAGACAGTCTATATGGACTGCAGAGCACTGAATGTATGTTGATCTATAGGCTGCAGAGTAAGAACCAGTTGCAATATTAATATCAAAATGCGGCATGCTTATGGTATTGTATTCCAATCCTCTATCCTATTCAGATATATTAGAGGATAGGATAGAGGTTTAGCTATCAATAAATTATTCAAGAAGCTATTTTGTCCGTGTGTATGTGTGTGTCAGAGAGACCAGCCCCTCACTTTTCTCTTCATACCATATCAAATCTCACAATACAATATACAGTACACCACTGGTGGGCTATTCAAGAAGCGACCAGACACAGGCGACGAGAACGAGAGATAACAAGCTAATGTCATAGTTATCCCGGGATCTATCCATCAAAGTGGATGAAATGTTATTGTGTCTTTGCACTGGACAAATAGAGTTGCGCATTACGGTTTCTCTTACTCCCCTGTGTGCCGCCGCCGCTGCTAATGGCTGTAATGATAAGGGGGTAATGCACCAGCTTCTGAGGGGGTCTGTTATAGGGGCTTTATTTAGGAAACTAAGATGGGGTGATGGGTAATCTGTGCATTTCCTGCAGATGAAACTCGCCTCATCTTTGTTCTTTGACATCCATTAGCATAATGCCAGCCATCAATAATGCATGTCTATGCATTAAAACAGACAGCCAGTGTGTGTGCGTATGTGCGTGGGGGGATGTTCTGATCACTGGTACAGTATGTGCACGTGTGAATCAACATTAGTACAGTAAAGTGCTGACGCAACATCCCGTCAATGGTTTCTGTTTATCAATGTACAAAATAGGAAAGAAACGCTGACAGCACAGGCCTTTATAAAATTCAATATTTTTAGTATGAACTCTAAGAAGCTGGTGGTCTCAGATGATCACACAGACAGTAAAGAGGGAGGAGACGGACCACACGAAGGAAACAAATGGAAGGAATCAATAATGTGACATGGACGTCCTATCTTTCAGTTAACACAGACACGTTTTCATACATAACACTTTACAATAAAGTTACACTTGTTAAGGAAAGGATAACATGAGCTAGTGTACAAAAAACTAACATGAACAACTGTATCGGCATTAACTAAAACAAACAATATCGTTCATTGTTAGTTTATGTAGGTTAGCAAATAACCTTGTTGTAAAGTGTAGAACTCATTTTGTTTACTCCTAAGGGTGTGTGGATTAACTGGATCAGTCTGTTTTTAAAGTCATTTGAGGTAAAGTTACTTATGTCAACATATGTTTTACATTATTTTAACTCAACAAAATAAGATTGGCAATTTTAACTCTTAAAAATAATTTACAGCAACTCACCAGAATTTGAAATGACTTTTGGAGCCAATTGGATTGTACTTAAAAATGTTTAAGGTTAAAGCTCTTAAAAGCTCACAACGGCCAAAAAAAGAGCTGAATAACCAGACTAAACATATTTTTATCTCCTTAATAGAATACAGTTGAGTGCATTTATGTAGCATTCAGTAAAGAGAAACAACGGTGTCATTCATTGCGAGATCCGAGAACGCTGATGTTGTACAAAGTCATAGTTTAACATTTAAAGTGTATTCAGATTGAATTTAATTTCTACAATCTTGATTCTAAAACTGTAACTCTATCTATCACTGTTACCTATAACAAAAAACCTTATAGAGATCCTGCCTTGGACATTCAGTTAAATGAGCTGCATTAGATATCGCATCAGGTGTTTACTAAAGCTGAAATGATTCATGAATTCTTTTACTGTGATGGGAACCTGTAGTGACGATTGTAAGTAAACAGAAGGTAGATCTCCCTGAGGGCTACAGATACAGTAGTTATGTTCAGCTGGGTGTGGCTCATCCATCCAGCTTACAGAGCTAACAAGAGCACTAACAGCACTGATGATTTCATGGAAAAGGGTTTAAAGTGTGTCATTTTTTTAATGTTAAAATACTTTCTCTCAATTGAAAGACAACTGTACGGCCGTGTGTCCAGTGAAGTTATTTGCAAGGGAAGCGCTGTGCTTTAAAAAAAATATGTCAGCAGCTGAGTCACTTCAGAAACTTTTTATTTAGTTTTCAGCCTTAAAATTCTTAAAATCAATATTCCTTGGCATAATGATATTGTTACCAATAATAAAGGAAATAATAAGGTAATCTGATTATAAAGGATTTTTCTGTCAAGGCGATCATCACATCAGTGACAATAACACCATAGTGACAAAATTCCCATGGATAGCTACATTTACAAAAACGGCATCATGGTCATCTCAAAACTAGCATGATGGAGCACAATAACATCTATACATTGTCCCCATGTTTTCCAATAAAATCCCTGTGGAACAGTGACAAAGTGTAACACCAATGACACACTTAAAGAACCACATCAAAAAGTGACATATTAAAGAAGATTTCTCACTTTTAAGAAGTGAAGGGACATTTATCAGGTGTGTGCTTGAATAGATCCCCTTCCTTGTTGACCTTTGACTTTGGAAGGGCTTCCTCACATATTGTTATTCTTTCAAAATAATAGTTTGTAACACAATGTCAATAACACAATGACACAAAATCAATATATTAATAAATAATTTAAAATATATATATATAAATATGCATTTATTAAATTCTGTACTTGTGTTTATTTTGTTAAGTTAATTTAAAGACATGAAAATAAAATGTTTATACACGATACAAAGGCGTTAAACAATGGGAAAATGTTTTTATTATAAAAAGCACTGAGCTGCATATTAATGGCTGAATAGGGTGATTCTTTTTAAAAATAGGACTATTATGGAATATCAACTTTTATAATTTGTTTAAACATGAATGTGTGTCAGCAGTGTGTCTACACAACAACCCTATTTGAAGAATTGACATTTAGAGGCTGATATAATAAATGATCTGTGGTGTATTTTGAGCGGAAACTTCACAGATACATTCTGTGGACCCCTAAGACTTTTATCTTGTAAAAAGAGGCATAACAGGTCACCTTTAAAAGCTTTTTTCATGCCCCAAAAGTTTAGGTTTGTTACCATATTTTGAAAATGACCTAGCTGGTGTTTTTTTTCCCGCTGAGTGATGGCATTTTTTGCGTTTTTTGTCCAGGCACAGAGAGTTGACCAATGTGCCTTGGCTAAATTTGCCTGGTTGCCAATCACCTAAAACAGGCGTTTTAAAACACTTCGGTGGACACACAGCCTTAGTCATTCACAGGATTATTTTTTCTAATAAATATGAACACTGCAGTAAACTAAGAATTAGTTTATTCTGTAAGACTAAAGAAAGGTGGCATACACATCCCTGTTTCTTTGACATTAGACAGTACTTATCTGTAAAGAATTAAAGTGTCCCGGGTAGCTTTCATTTATCACTTCTTAAACAGCTGTTTTCATTCCAGAAGTAACAGACATGCTACTTTACATGTCAACATATAATTGCTGAAGTGCTGTCAAGCGGCGTTTGGGTGACTTATGAGAGCTGTGAAAGAAACAGTTTGGAGTTTTCAGCGTGTAATGGCTGAAAGTTGATGAATGGGGTCAGAATCTCAAATCTCAGCACAGGCCCTTAGGGAAGAATCCTGACGGAGAGATGGGAAACTAATTACAGAAGAAAGAATGTTGTGGGTTACGGCAGTTTAACACTGGACACAGACCGAGTGTGAGACGTGACATGTGTCCATTGTGCTTTCACACTGAATATACACAGCAATGGCTATACAGTCGATGTTGATTTTAAATACAAATGTGGTAAAGTTAATACATGTAGGTAAATGACCACCGTCAGCTTATCATTTTTATGTTTGACATTTTTTGTTTTATTAATTTTAAAATATATATTTTTTATACCGTTTTAATAATTTTTATATTTGTTTATAATACTTTATTTTTTATTTATTATCAAATAAATACATATTTTTTTCAATTTGTTTCATTTACACTAGGTTAAAATCTAGGTTTAAATGCCAGATTTCCAAAATCCAAGATTTTCACACAGCCTTAGACTACTGAACTCCATTACAGTTAATACCTAAATGAAACAAATTAGATCTCCCTCAAGTCTCTTAAGAAAGAATGTCAACAAGAACAAGAACAATAACATTTTCCTACGAAATATCGAAATAATTTATAAACAAAAGGTTTAAAAACTCAACATCACTACACAGTAAAGTAGAATGACTATTTTTGGTCACATTTCTGGTTACTCATCCTTCATTTTCATTCATCATCAGCTGATGCTAGCAGACATGTGGGAGAGTGCTTTGGAAGCGGTGGGATTCTGGCAGACTTCGAGCTCGGGACCAGCTTCAAAAACTCAAACCTCTCCCCATACAAATACACACACACACACAGTCACGGTTGACCCTGCAAAGCCCAAAAATGTCATGTACCATTTGATTTTTCCATAATTAATTTCACTTAGAGCTGTAAGCGGCCGGACTGGTCTCTGAGCACTCCAGACTGCTATTTTGTCTCATTTCCTAAAAGCATTTCCACTTTAGCTGCTAATTACCGTTCACAGCTGAAAAGCCTTCTGCCCCCACTGAAGTGAGAGTTCAGGAAATGGCATTTTAAATAAGCATCAGTTTCTGTGTGTGCGGGTGTGTGCGAGACACTCACTATCGAGACACGGTTCACACACGGTCTGTTGCGCTCCGCAGGGCTTTACCATCCCCTCCCCTGGCTGGCACTGTTTGCAACATTCTCCTTTGATTGTGAACGCTCCAGAAGGACACGCATCTCGTGTGGACAGGACTTCACCCTATAGAGATGAAGATTAAAAAGAGGGTGAAATTAATGGAAATAGTTTGAGCAGATACATCAGCTGAGAAAAACATCCAAGAACTCAAATATTCTCGCCCGCACCAGCATGAGCCAAAACACCAAAAACTGTCTGAATAAAGGTCTTACTTTAATCTACACATGGTTGAGTATTAAAACACACAACAATATACTCTGATGTTTATAATTGATAATGCCTGGATTATCTAAATTAGCAAAAAAATGTTACTTTACAAAATCTCTGTTCCTTGGTTTATGTTACACAATTCACCCGTAATTCCAAAAAGTTTGATTAAAAAAAGTTTCCATTAAAATATTATGTGTTTTCTTTCAAATTTACATTCAGCTAAAATCCACTACACAGACTAATGGATAAAGCTTAACAATAGTCAAACAGCTATTCAGAGTAAAAAAACAATGAAAATAAAATTTTGTTACATTTTAAATTTTGATTCACTTGCAAACACATAATTTCAAAAGTAACAATGTGTTTAAATGCTTTTTTATGATAACTTCAGAAACGCTCTGTACACAAGAAAGTTTCAGCATTTCTTTGCTCACTGTAAGTCTACCAAATATTACAGCTATAAAACTCATGAGAACTGGTACTTTTTAGCAAACTTTTAACAAAACTTGTAAAAACGCTTGTAGATATCTACAGATGAGAGTATAACCACTGACGGGTAGAGTTTTCCTCGCCAAAGTCTCTGTTGAGTCTAACATCTCCTGAGGATTCAATCCCAAAAACTTTCCATATTCACTTAGAGCCAAAAATACTATCTGAATAACAACAACTTGTTGCATTATTTATTGCTGATAATGTCTAATGCCTGTCAAAGACAGAGAGCTCCAAAGAGAAATAAGGTCTAATCAGCCTGTATCAGCATATAACTTAACATTCATACTACATTTAACTTAAATGGTGCACTTTGTGCAGATAAATTTACAAGTTAAGTAGTTATGGATTCAGTATTGCTCCTCTTAATAAATGAAACTCATTTCAGTTACGGTTGCCTGTTTTCAACATCAAAATCTTTAATCTGCACTAAGATATTTCATTCTTTACACATACAACATTTTCATTTAATTATGAAAATGTTACTTTTAAATGTTTTTAAATGTTCTACTAAAAAGTAAAAATAACGTTCATATCAACGTTGTTATAACGTTTTGCAATGACACATTTAAATTTAACATTTAAATGTTACACCAAGAATGTTTTTGATAACTAAGAGACAGTTTAAGTTTCAAGAACATCCACTGTTAGCTGAGAAACACGCAAGAACGAATGATGTAAACTACCAAATCCAAGCAAACTGTTTTAAATATAAATCAATATTGTAGAACTGCTGTAATGGATCAGTGTTAACAATTGATTTTTGTATGCTCGCTTACTAATTAAAGCAAAACACTTTCTAATTGTAACAATTACTAAAACAGCTAAATGCATTTTGCATGTCTAAAGTTATGTCTTTATAGTTTTTTGTTTACGTTCACATGGTAAACCAGCGAGGAATGCATTCTCACGCTGAAGCGGCTGTTGATTGGTTGATGTCTGAGGGAGGAGGGTGATTGTAAAAAAGGGATTGGCTGAACGTGTGGCAGTCGTTTGTCACAGGTGTGTGCAATGACGTTTAAAGACTGGGAGAGGAAAGACAGAGTGCAAGATAAAGAGTAAAAGAGAAAGATTAGATGATCCCCTCCAGGTGTTTTGTGAATCAGCTGAATAAGTGACAGTGATGGGTGAGCAGAAGAGGAGGTTGGGAAAGCACAAATTAACATTCCCTCCCTTCGTTCCCCCTGGCATGAGTAACCTTCTCTCTACACACAAACACACACCTACAGGAGCATTCCAGCTCCAGGTAAGGTTCAACAGGCTTCACGCATTGACCAGGCTGTATTTTCTCTTCGGACAGGGAGAATCTGTGTTGTTTTTGATCATAACCGATGTCTTCAGGGCCATAAACAAGTATGCATGTCACAAAACCTGTTTGGGGTCACCATTAATCTTGACAGGAGAACAGGCTGTAGTAACTTGTGTAGTTTTGTTCGAGCAGAAATGTGAACAATGTCTGTGTAACGTTTCACAACATGCTTATTTTTGTTTGAGAGTGGGTTGTAATAAAACTCATTCACTTGAATGCTGGTTCGAATGAAACAATCAATTGAAAGCAGATTTGATTAAAACTTAAGAGATGCCCATGCAAAAGCCATCGCTATGCGGTTGCTAAGGTGTTCTCAGTGGTCTTTAGTACATTTCTCTCTGCGACACCATCTCTGTAATTTTGGTTTCTGGCTCCTTCAGTATAAGCAGATTTTTTTGCATTTGTTTTATCATGTGCCAAGTAAAGATTAGTCCAAATTTCTAGGGAAAGTAACAACACACTTCTCCAGAACAACCCGTAAGAATTCTCATTAATGTCTATGTAGCACAAACAGTGTGGGACGAGTTCGTTCAAATCCTCAATCCTAAATATGAGCGATAATAAAACATGCTTGCCTTAACAAACTCCACTAATTACTGTGGCATCTTTCCAAACAAGGCTTCTGTACAGGTGTAGATAATAAGAACAGAAAGTTCTTCTCTCTTTGAATAGGTCTTAAGAAATAAAAATCACAGATGAGATCTCTTAATTGTGTTTTCTAGACGGCGACGAGTTAATGAAGAGCAACTGGCAACTTTTGCTGACGTCTGTCGCATCTCGGATGTTTCTCATGAAAAAGACTCTGAAATATCACATGCATCTCCATTTAAGTCTCCTCTGAGCAGTAACATATTTTTCTTAAAATAAGTTGTGCTTGAATTACACACCCACAAACATACGCACAGTAAATTTATCGCTGAAGTGGTTTATAGGGAGTTGACATGTAAAGTATAACATGACATGTGTACTAAAGAACCAAAGTGTGATCAGAAAAAATGTGATGCAAGTATCACACAGATGTATTTTGTTAATAGCTTCTGCAGAATGTCTCTCACTGACACACACATATGTTGGGTTTCCATGTTTTATGGGGACTTTTTCACAGATTTTATACTGTACAGACTGTATATTTTATAATGTAACCTTATATCTAATCATCACACAAACCTTTACACTTTTAAATATTAATCATAATTTATTATGATTAATTATCAATTGGAATTCAATGCTCAATTTAAACACAATGTATAGAAACCTGTACACACACACACAAACACACACAGTTCATGATGTTTGGGAACTGTCGTTTGAATGCACTTAACTCGTAACCCTTATAGCCTGTTGGCGCATGTCAACATTTTAAAGTCGTCCACAGTTCTGGCAAAGCGAACTCTTGCTAATGAGCTTACTGCAGTTAATGGATCTCGCTCTCTCTCTCTCTCTCTCTGTCTCTATTGGCTTTAGTTGTTTGCGTTGTAATACCATGTGATTTACAATCTGATATTACTTTTGTAATCCAAAAAGACTTTTAAAGTTAAAGTCCATGTCACTCAACATTTTGCAGAAGACAAGACAAGAAAGAGGTTTGAGTTGTACTACACATGCATAACATGCTTTGTGACTTGACGTCTGGTGGGTGTGCCAAAACTCACGGTTTTCTTTTCTAACAACGAATCTTATCTTTCTAAAAAAGATCAAATCAGTAATCAGGAAAATCACAAGCATGTGTCTGTCTACAGTCCTGCAACAATATAACAACATGTTAAATGACACTAATATGTGGGTGTAGCTACAGAAGACACACATTGACATCCTGCCTGACTGCGACATTGTTGTAGCCCACACGCCTATCATGCTCTTCACATGGGTGTAGATTTTCAACAAGACAAGACATATGACACAAACACATCTAACTATCACAAAAATTTGTACAAACATTATGAAAGTGTGTCGGCAGTTATGTTGGCATGCTTTATCAATTATCTGTCATTACCAGGTACTGCTATACACGAATACACTTGTCATCCAACCACACAACAAACCCCCCCACTACACATACACACACACACAGAAAATAATTAAAAGAGAAATAGGTACACTTCAGTTAAAAAGAAAGCAATGTGCCTGTCTGTCAAAGTGGGTGTGACAATATAATTAGGGTTATTATTATTAAAAAAGTTAACACTTTATTTTATAATGCATTATTATTCTCTTTGTGATGCATTAATAATTCTAATGCATATTAACACAAATACTTCTACAAACTATTTTTTACTATTAATCAATAGTTTCCTCTTTATTACTGCTGTTGACTTTACTATTAATTATTACATTTTTTTAATATAATGCATCATAACACATTATAATTGTTTTCATTTTAACAATGATATCAATAAACATGTATTATTATAATGCAGGACTGCTTTCAGCTATTCGCAAGCATAACTGGTTATTACTACAATGCATAATACAAAGCATCAAGAACGCACAACAAGGCTGTTGTAAATAAATAGCAGAGGATTCAAATAAGGTGAAAGTTTGATACAAACGTCTGAATGAATGATGTTTGACTTTCTCAGCTGTGTGAAGATGAAGGTAAAGTACTTGGGAGGTTAAAGATCGTGTACTCACCACGAGTAAAGAGAGTAAAATCACAGTGAACATGCTGTCGAGTCTGCGGATGGATTATTCACTCTTTGGTTTGGGCATCATAGTTCCTCATCGACTCTTGAATCTTAAATACTGCCGATTCTCACGTGCGAAACTTTCACAAATGAGACTCGAGCATAATAATTCTCCAGAAGAAACCTGTGCAAGTGTGTCTTTACATGTGAAAGACAGAACTGCAGTCTGTACATGTGCTCGTGTCAAAGTCATGTAGCTTTGAAGAAGATTCTCTCTCTCTCTCTCTCTCTCTCTCTCTCTCTCTCTCTCTCTCTCTCTCGCTCTCTCGTCGTATGCCAGCAGTGTTTTCTCCTCCCATCCGCATCTCCTTTCACAAGAACACAGTAAATCACTTCCTTGCCTTGTAACAATAAATAAATATGTAGACACAGACTAGTATGGAGTTGGTGCAAAATATGCGATTTTTTGTTGTTGTTTTATACTGGCTAAAAGTTGGTGTACAATAACTGAAGTAAATTATAGGTAATATTGGCTAATTGCTCATAAATCAAATGAATAGACAGTTTATGAGGCATCAGGCTTTCATCTAACATTAAACAGTTACAATGTGACATAAACATTTTCTTCTGAAGAACTCTGTCTCAAGCTTCCGCTAGAGGGCGATAACACGCACTACATTAAACCTGACAGACGTCATCATCAACATTTTGATTTATACGATAAAAAAAATTTATATTTAAACAGTTACGTCCATTTTACTACATGACTACATGTAATTGCACTGGATAACAATGTATCAAACCAGGGTTGCGTCTCTAGAGCATTTCTTACATCTATAATTTTATTTAAAATGAATTTTAATTATGTTTGTTGTTTTCTCATTTAAATTCTAGCCAAATTCTGTTTGAGAAATGTTTTACTTAATAAAAAACTTGCATCGTCTGGCCATAGTTCTTTGTTATAGGATTCATTATAGGATTGAAAAAATATGTATTTTCTAACACTGAAAGTCACTTTCAAAAATAACCTACCTGACAAAACATTAGCACCTTTAAAAATAAATATGCTTTTAAAGTTTCGTTGTTTGTTAATAACAAATTGATAACAATTGAAACTGGTGTCCAACGATGCCAAAATCATTTTCGGTTCTCCAAAAAACATTCAGTCAAAGGTCTTTAAAGGACCATTTTTTTTCTCACCTTCTCATAGTATAAAGAACTTTTTGCCAATATAAAATAACTTTTTTTACTTTTTTACTTTTTACTTTTACTTTTTTTAACAATTTAGTCAAAAAACGGTTCTTTTATAGTCTTGTGAAGCAACCTTATTTTGTGTTTAAAGTGTTTAAAGATGGTTAATGAGTTTAGGTTAAAAAAAGACATACTGTACATGCACAAACATGTTTCTATCTTCCCTCTGTATGTCCATCAGATAGCAAGTGTGATAGTGGGTTAAAGTTCCTTAAATATTGTCAAATCATGCCCATGGGCTTATCTCCAATAGCTGTTATCCCCTGAAGCGTCAACAAAGCTCACAGACAACTTAGAAAGAAATACATAATATATGTCAAAAATATCATACCATGGAGTAACAAAATCTACAAAACAAGCAAAAGTATCCAAACAGGAAATTATGAATAATATACATTTAACTGTAACATTAAATCCTTGTCCTACAAATAACATCATTCTTCAGGAAGGATCATAACAAAATAACACACATTTTTGAGAAATACGTGACAAAGAATCTGTCAAAATGGAAACTCACCCAGAGCAAGAAGTTGTCAAATTAGCTGGAAATCAGCCAGGAATTCACAGTGACATAATACATAAGAATGACACAGAATAGTTTCTCTAAAAAAATACTCACTTCTGTGTTTTAAAACATACACAACTCTTTTTCCACCAAATACAAAAGAAGTGATGTAAATCAAAATGTCCAAGCTGCTTTTTCCTTATACAGTAAACATAAACAGTGATCTTCCACATCTGTCAAGGTTGCTTTTTAATGAATGATGACTTAGATTCCATTCTTTTCATCACTTAAAGCTCTCATATGGATTCAGAAGAGTTGGAATGCAAAGCACAAGTCTTTTGGACTAATTTTATGGTTTTATGGTGCTTTTCATCCTTTTTGAACTGAGACAGCCTCTAATCCCCATCCATCTGGATTGTATAAATGACATCCAGACATTCTGCTGAACTTCTCACGAGATCACACCTTACAGACACTTTAAATCTGGACAAAGAAAATGTATTGCACAGAATTTTTTTATAACAATTTTTTTCTACATACTGTAAATGTAAATTTTTCTATTTAGAAATGAATTAAGTTTGTGCTAGCTATTAAAGTACAGCTGTATTAAACAGTTGTTATGTAAGTCCTTCTTTTTTTATCTATACTTATTGGAACTGATGTTAAACTGCTTACAGTATATGATGTCCTCCAAGTCCATAATAATATTAAAACAATAATTTGGGTGAAACTGTCACCTAAATAAATAGGTTGAATGGACAAACCTATTGCTTTCACGTGTACAGAAGAATATATTGGACGTCACGGCAGGTATATGTAAAGTATGGACGCCGTGTGTGTATCGTATCGGTCTTGTACCGATGTTCACACAAACAGGCACAGATGAAGTTTTCATTGTAAAATAACACTATATCTGATGAATTCATTCCTTTAGCGAGTGTCAGTAACAGCACACTTTCTACAGACTCTACCCATCATAACGTGTTAACATTAAAAGCATAACAAAACCAATGAATGACAAAAACCAGAAGACATTTGTTTTAGTTTCCCAGGTTCTGTTTGCACATTCAAGAGTGTCTGAGATTTCCTTTAGACCACATATCTCTCTGTATTGTACTGTATATGTCTAATGCTGCTTATTATCTAATGAAACAATGTTGTTTTGTCTAATCGGGGATGAGTTTATGTCCATGACAATAAGAAGTACAAGCACATTCTGGTCCATTACAAGACCAAGACCGCAAAAATCTGGTAATACTCTGCTAATAGTGGCTTAGTTTGCACAAGTTAGGCATTAATTTGTCAAGACATGTTGTACATATTTGAGCTATCACAGTACAGAAAATTAATTTTTTCATTGAGACCACAATCTTGTTTTTATCCCTCAAGCTATATATAATGAAATCATTTTGGATTAAGCACTTTTGAATTATGTGTACTGCATGTGCAAGCGTGTGTGTTCAGCTAAAGCATTTTACCTTTTGTAACTTAAAAATATGATTTTAAATTTAGTTTTAATACCGTTACGTGAATAAATAGTTTGGAAATGTTTTTAAAAGGAATGCACATTACAATTATATTTCAATATATGCCTTTTATTTCTTTTGTTATTATTATTTTTCTTTGATTATTAATATGATTCTTTGATTATGGGTCAAACATTAGCAAAAGTCATTTTTGCTTCCTCTTAAATATGTTTGTTATTAACAACTGAAATTGGTGCTAAAATAAACAAGCAAAACAAGCAGAAACATGGGATGTCAGAAGTGCTTTCAGCAGTTCCTGAATCTACTAAAGTCTATTTTGAACTCTAGGGGACTTCCTATTTAACAAAAGTGTCCTTTGTCACATCCCCGCTCAGATATTTGTTCATTTTACTGTAGACACTCCAGGCTTTTTTAACCTCTGGTCTGAGATCAGCTGTAGCATTTCATTCCCTCTGAATGATGCTTGAGAGTTGACCTTAGATGACTGAGTCTCAATCAGTGAAGATCAGTGAAGCAGAAGGGAATGTGGACTTTCTCGTATGATGAGGACTGATGACTCTCTGGCATTAGAGCAGATGTGCTGCTGTGATAGACATTATCTCCTGACTCATCCTAAAAGGGGTGGGAGGCATTTCTAGATGTGGAACCCTCTTTTCTTGAGAGTTTTGTCTTTGGGGTGGAAAGTTTGGACACGCATGCATGCACAGAGTTAAATGGACACATAATGTAAGTGGTGAGGAACAGCAAAAAACACAGAAAGAGTTGATGCAGGTAAGAAGTCATTAGTTTTAAACAGTGGGTGTGGAAATCATACTGAATCTCATTAGGAAAGTGACAGTACCTTGATTTAACAAACTTATAATAGAAAGTTTGGTAACACTTTACAATCAGGTTGTATTTGTAAACATTAGTTAACCACCTTGGTTAACATGAACTAACAATGAAAAATACTTCTACAGCATTTATTAACTTTAGATCATCTTAACATTTAATAACACAGATTTAAAATGTAAAGTTTTATCTGTTAACATTTGTTAAACAAACATGAACAAAAAAAAATTGTATTTGTATTATTAACATTAACAAAGATTAATTAATGCTGTTAAAGCACACTGTTCATTGTATTTCATGTAAGCTACTCTAATGTATTTACTAATGTAAATACATGAGACCTTATTGCAAAGTATAATTTTTAAAGGGGCCAATGTGACCAAGGTTTTGAAATAAATGCACAATACAAATGCAACCTATGGTGTGTCACAACCCTTAAAATGCTTATATAAAATTAATCTAAATAAAGATTTTAAAAATCATTTTCATTGCTAGCCTTGGTTGTTACGTTCATTGCTTCTTGAGCAATGAAATGTTCAAAAACAAACATTTTAATAATAAAAGTCATGAACACATGAAGAATAAAAATGAGATTATTTTAGTTTTCTAAGTAATTTTAATAAACTTTAATATACCAGCTTTATTCAGGAAGGTCATATGCATATACAGTACCAACAGTCATAATTTACAAAAATGTTTCTCCTGATCTTAAAAATCTTTTTATTTGAAGGGGTATACTTCAATGTGTGAAATTTACTTTTGTACACACAAATATAATTGTACCATCATGTTCATATTTCTTTAATTAGAAAAATAAAGTTTTTATTTTAAACAATTTTTTTTTATTTCTTGGATTTTTCTTTCTCCTTAAAATGATTTCTTGGAGCGAATAATGAATTAAAATCAGTTAATAAGAGTCCAGCTTAGAGAGAAATTTCTTCAGTTCTGTTTTAAAAGCTTCTCAGGTTGAGACTGAATGATAAAATGTCAAGAGGATGATTTTATAAATTCTACACAAAGGTTGAAGATAATCAAATATAACAAAGTGTTCATTCATTTATTTATTATTTTATTATTCTTTTATCACAACATAATTCCCACAGTTACAATTGTGTTATTTTATAGTTTTGATGAGTTTACTACTATTCTAAAATGTGGAAAAACATAAACAACAAGTGTGGAAGTGTGGAAATTGGGCTTTAGCTTTTATATGTCCTTTCTCTGATCTCCACATATAGTTCTATAAAAGCTCATTTGAAAGTCAATGTAAACAAGTCCTTCAGAGTTTAAACATAAATACGGGTATCGTAGTATTACTGCATTACATACACAAACTCACTGCAGAAAGTATGCTGGCAATGCCAAAGACTTTTTCCTTTAATAAAGTTAAGCCAACTTAACACAGCTTCTGTCATCAACCCTAGTCATGTTAAACACATTTTATGTAACACATGAAAAATTCAAATGAATAGAATATCTTAATATTATCTGAGTCTAGTGCATAAACACAACATGTGGCTGCTTGTAGGCCTGTTCTGGATCTTAGGGGATGCCACAACCCTGTGAGTCTGGATGGAGAAACATATGAGGAGGAGGAAGAGGAGAGATGAGGAGGATGAGGAGGGAGGCTCTTCCTCACTTAATGATATTGATCTTAAAGATGTTGAAGGTGAGAGGAAACGTCAATGAGCATGTGCAGGTGACAGAGGCGGTGTACAGTATGACTGATAACAAGATACACACAATGTCCAACCAGTGCAAAGTTATCAAGACTGACTGTTTACTGCATCAATATTATGGGTGAGAACAGGAACATTGTCTTGGGTGTGTTTGTGTGTGTGGAAGAAAGACACAACGATGGATACACTTTAATCCTTTGATGTGTGTGAAGTGGAATGTATCTGCTACTGTACATATCACACTTCCAAAAAACTATTTACACATGTAAGTCACTCATAAACATGTGAATGTCATTGCAATACAAATATCACAAGTTAAATCTGCAGGTAAATGATGCTTGAGCTTTTCTAAAAACTTTTCTTATTTTGTATTGACTTTTAGGGAACTGATGTTGATTCATCTTGAGTTATTTTACTCACACTCAGCACATCAACTAGCATGTCCATGTTTATTATATTTCGCAACAAATATATTTAAAATTTTATTATTTGCTTTGATATATTGTTATCTCCTGCAATTGGACTCAGACATTTTTAAATTTGACCTACAGTAAGTGTCACAGTAGTTTTTGGGGTCACTGTATGTGTCCAGAGGCATCTGTATGAGTGAGTGTTGTCATCATTTTTGTCAGTCTTGTGTGATTTGTGTAGAGGTGTGTCAGTGATAGATGCAGGTGTACACAGACTTTATAAAAGTCTCTGTGATGTTCTGAGGGTTTGTGAGACCAGACATTGTTTCTCAGCGGGGTCATCTGCTCAACACTACAGGTAAGTGCAAATGTTTAACAAATGTGTCAAAGTTGACCTTAGTAAACTTTGAAAGTTTTGTTTTACTGTTTAAGTATTTATGCACAAAATATATTTTACACATGAATATGAATTATGCATTTAGATGCCAAAGTATATTAAACAAAAAATAATTATTAAAGAACATATACATGCGTCCAGCGTGCAAAAACACACAGCAGATTTTTTGAATCTGACTTTGTGGTTCCATGTATTTCTCTAGAGGTCAGCTCGCCTCCGTGTGCAGTGTTGTGTGTTTAAGCAAATAAGTCAATAAATAATGTTATTTGCATCAGCTTTGATCGATTCGTTTTCTCCAGATCAAGATTTATTAAGAAAATACTTCTGATGTTAATTTGCTGCATGAACACTGTTGTACTGGAGGATGTATTTGATTGCATCATGTATTATTGTGATATGTATATGTCAAATCTTAGTTTACAGATGTTTTATGATCAGTAAATGATGCTCTCATTACCTGTGTCGATGATGCTTGCTACATACTACACAAACTAACAAAGAATAACTTTAAATTTGGTATGGGTGACTCAAAAATTTCAATTACAAGCATGTTGTGTTAGTTTAAAGTTTTGTAAAATGTTATTTTTTATGCAAAAGAAAAGACTATAATATAAAATACAGATTCATTTTTTACTTTTTACTTATTTATTTATTTATTTTCACAGTGCTTTTTACAATAGACATTGTTGTAAATCAGCTTTTATAGAAAACACAAAATCATGTATAAATAAGAAAATTATATAAAAACCTGAAGAAATATGCAAGAAGATCATCATGTAGCAATGACATACAAATGGAACATGCAGAAAATAATGTTTACTGTTGAATTGAGAGACAGTATTGTCTGAGAAGTGTCAAGCATCAAATGATTAAACTGAATTATTTCAACATGTTTTTTTCAGAATCTCTGAATGTGAACACAAACATTAATACTGAAGAAGACTGTCTGGTAAGCAAACGTGCTAAGACAAACACACACATTCATACACAGTTTGATATACTACACGATCACATTTACACACTTGTGTGCACGCTCACTGACAAGTTTCCACATTTGTGCGCTGTCCTGTGCCACACACACCAATGATGTTTAGATGTTAAACACAGGCTTTAATTTATCAGTCATCGCTGGACAGGAAACACAAACACAACGCACACATACTCGGTCACGCTAAGCACCAGAGGTCTAGCCGTCATGTTTCAGCTGTCGACATCTCTGCTTTGGATTATGTTAACAACAAGAAGGACACTGATATATCATGTGACGTCCACAGAGGGAAGTTACATTACTGCAGGGTTTCTCTCTGATAATTCAGTTTTCAGCTATGGTTAAAGTATTTGTCTCGAATGTTTAATTTTTAACTTTCACAGGAAAATAGGTTTAATTGTAGACATCAGTAGAATGTAAAATATAATTATCATACTTGAAAATGACATATTTGGTCAGGATGTGGCCATAGTTTACACTGATTCAAATGTGTTGAGTGAATCTATAAATGATTTCAGCCATGGTGCACTATTTTTGTTTATTTGTATGGCTTTTTGTGTATTTGATCTGTGGTCAGGTCTGTGTGAAGATGAATGAGAATTCGGGGCAGCAGAGCTATTGGCAGGAGATGGGCAGATGGGTGGGATATGAAGAGACATATGATGTGGAGGCCGGACGCTGGAGTCCGTCACACATCTCGTATCTCACCTTCCAGAGTCTGGTGCAGATACGCAGGACAATAAACACTGGTGAGAACATGTCTGTAAAAACCTCCAATCTCTGCTCAGAATAATTCTGAGAGGTGATAACACACTGTTCCTACAGTAAAATACCAGCAGCTGAGGTTGCCAAGAACTTCCACTTAAAATACAGAAAATTTACCAATTTTTTAAATTTGTTATTAAAAACTGAAAAATACAGTGACAAAAGGTATTCATTACAGCAAAGTTTCATATATTTTTACAATTTGTTACTAATTTGTCTGTATACTATATATATGATATATAACTGGAAAATCTACAGGGGTAAATACAGGGATAAAATGAACGACCACATAATGAATCAAAATTCATCACAAATGGTCTTTCTACAGATTGTTGCCAATAAGTATACAGAGATAATACACACACTCCATACACACAAATGAAAACACTAAAATAATGCTATAAACATTTATTAAACAACATACAAACAATGTAACATAAACACCCTAATATTCATAACAAATATAAGAAGAAACATACTTGTTTAGTTTTAACAAATTCAGCTGTTTCACCATAAATTTTACAGTGATTTGTATATTATCTTACAAAATTTTGACAATATTTTACTGTAAAAGTATATATATATATATATATATATATATATATAATTCTGTTGTATATTACACAGATTGTCTGTAAAGTATATGGTAATTCATACATTTTACTTTTAAGAACTGTACATGGAAAATGTAATGATGTCTTGTTAAATCTATTAGTAATTTAATGTATATGTAAAGGATTAATACAGTTCACATTATTTCTTGTTAAAATTATTTTTCACATTTAAAAAAAAAAAATTTTTTAACATTAAGTTAAACTGTATAACCTTGGCTTTCTTATAATAACATTAACAAAGTGTGGACTATTTAAAAGCAATTTCTTCTGTTGTTGTCCATTATTTAAAACTTTTCGGCCACTTGAAGCTGAAGCTGGAAATCAGTCAGAATGCACATCCTCCATGCCTCACACTCTCTCTTTAACCTGACCTTTGACATCCAACACTTTATTTTTTCCTTTCTATTAACAATGACACTGTACTGTTTTTGGCCGGGTATCATCAGGTGTGGTGATGCTGGACAGAGAGGAGAAGACGCTCTCTAGTATCATAGAGAAGATTGTGGATGCTCTGATCAGCAAACGAGAGATCCAGGCAACAGACAGAGATCAAGTTCTTCAGACATTAATGCACAAGCAAAGGTACTGCACACATTCCCTTACAAAGTACATTATTTTGGTTAACAACCATCAGAAATCTCATTTTGAGACACTGTAAAAATTATAAACCACTATTTCCTATGGGTTATATATAAACTCAAACAAACACTTAACACTTTGTAGTGAATCATTATCAGAATATGACTGTTGCTCTTTTTCTGTCTGCAGTCAGTCAATGGAGACCCAACCTCTGACATCTGCTGTGGAAAAATTCTCTGTAACAGAGAAAGTAAGCACAAACATGTACATAACAACACATCAGAGGAATATTTCTTTAAATATCCTGGTTTTGAATGTTTCAAATGTAATGATTTCATTTGATCTTTGTTTGTGTGATTTATTTTATTCGTGCCTGAAGAGAGACACAGCAGACAGCGCAGAGGCCTCAATGGTGCTTGTAGGTGAGAATAATATTCTTCATCCACGGCTTCACAAGCACATTTTGTTATCCAAAGTGCAAAGTCAAAAGTGTGTCAAAATGTGTCATATTGCTTGTGTGTTGTGTGTCTAAGGTGCTCTGGAATTCCTGGAGAAGCCAACGGTAGCATTTATGCGTCTCCGAGATGCTGTGGTGATGGAATCAGCCCTGGAAACTCGTGTGCCCGTGCGATTTATCTTCATTCTTATCGGCCCAACCAAGAATGACATGAATTATCACGAATGTGGCCGAGCAATGGCAGCGCTGCTGGCTGATAAAGTAAGAGCACAAACCTCAATTCATATTCCTGTTTAAGATCACGAGGAAATTAACGTTTAATAACTGTTCTGACTGTGATCTGTCCTCAGGTGTTTAATCAGGCAGCGTTTCAGGCTCAGAGCGACTGTGAGCTGACTGACGCTGTGACAGAATTCATGGACTGCTGTATCGTCATCCCGCCCGCTGAGATTCAGAATGAGTCCATGCTTACATCACTCATCCCCTTCCAAAAGAAACTTCTGCAGGAGAGACTCCGCCCCTCCGATCCTAAGCTCCGCCTGGATGTCAAACCTCGCAAACGTAAAGACACGCACAGTAGAAATACTTTTACTTACTTAATCACACAATATCTATACAAAGAGATTTACACTTACAAATGACCTATGTCAGTAATGTAAATAATGTTCTTGATAACATATGATATATTATACAATAATCTGGAATAAACCAGTATTGACCATCTGAATACACAGTGCACATTTCTTTACATCGTGATGTGCAAGTAACACTATTTTATCTTCTCAAAGCTTCAAAATCCTCAGAGCCTCCAGCAGAAGATCCACTGGCACGTACAGGCGTCCCATTCGGCGGCATGATCAGAGACTTTAAGAGGCGGTACGAACACTACGTCAGTGACATCACAGATGCCCTGAACCCTCAGGTCTTGGCTGCGATTATCTTTATCTACTTTGCTGCGCTCTCTCCTGCCATCACTTTCGGAGGTCTTCTTGGTATGTGTTTAAGCCTGAGGAAGACTTTGTTTACATTTTTGAGTCTTGATGAGAAGAAATCTTATTGAAATATTTAAGTTCAGTTTGTGTCATTATTGAGATCTCTTCTGAAACTCTTCTGAAAGAGACATTTGCAAAATTTCTGCCACTTTTTCTCAGGAGAAATATCTGACACGACTTAATATAATGAATAATTAAGATATTAAAGAGATTTCATCTGTGATTTTTCTTATAGGAGATTGTGTATGTGGATATAATGATCATCTGTTCCTCTCTGCAGCTGATAAGGTCGATAACATGATGGGCGTCTCAGAGCTCATGATCTCCACCTCAGTTCAGGGCATCATCTTCTGTCTGATCGCCGCCCAACCTGTGTTAGTTATTGGCTTCTCTGGTCCTCTGTTGGTGTTTGAAGAGGCATTTTATACCGTGAGTCTCACTGTACAACATTTCGATGCAGACAGGAGTCAGGTGTGACTGGTCACCTCATTAATCATGGTTTTCCTCCTGGATGAAGTTCTGTAAATCTCAGAGCATCGAATACATCGTGGGCAGAGTCTGGGTCGGGGTGTGGCTGGTGATCATCGTTGTGGCAATTGTTGCCGTGGAGGGAAGCTTCCTGGTCCGCTTCATTTCTCGCTTCACTCAAGAGATCTTCTCCATCCTCATCTCCCTCATCTTCATCTACGAGACCTTTGCTAAACTTGGCAAGGTACACACTGACCATTTCACCATTTAATATTAAAATGTTTTTTTTAATCATAATCTCAACTCTCCGTTTCATCCTGCATCAAGGTTTTTAAAGAACATCCTCTTATCTTGAATTATGAGCATGTAAACAGTACAGCAGAAGACCCATGGCACTCAGTTATCGGCTATCAGAGACTCGTGGACAATTCCACAGGCAATGTGACCGTCATAAGAGACGTTTTACACCGGGCGTATCCCAACACGGCTCTTCTGTCCATGTGCCTCATGTTTGGCTGCTTCTCTATAGCTTACTATCTACGCATGTTCAAGAATGGCACATTTTTGCCAGGAAAGGTCTGTATGTACGGCTAAATACATTTTTATATTATGATTTATTAACTAGCTTTCATCAATTTAAGCATCTGAATGTTCGTTGCACAGATTCGACGTTTACTTGGTGACTTTGGAGTCCCCATTGCAATCTTCCTTATGGTTGCTATTGATATTAACATTGAGGATACATACACACAGGTATGAATGTACAGTAATTTATTACATGCATGTTCGTTAAAAATATTTTTCATTTTGATTTATTATAATTGGAATAGAAATAAGCTCCTTGCTTTGTGGGTTCCCAATAGACAAAATCTTGCCTTTATATATAGACACTCAATGGCTACATTTAGGACACCAATTCAAGTCCTATAAAGCTGCTGTGTCGACCTCTGACCTTTGACCCGTGTTACAGAAACTAGCTGTGCCTAAGGGTCTGCAGGTGTCCAACCCTAAAATGCGGGGCTGGCTCATCAACCCACTGGGCGAACACAAGCCCTTCCCTGTCTGGATGATGTTTGCCAGTGTCGTACCAGCCATGCTGGTCTTCATCCTGATTTTCCTGGAGTCTCAGATCACCACGTGAGTGATGTTTCCTGTAGGAAGGTCATTGATTTACGGTCCATTACTACATTAAAACATAGGATCAGGATGGCTGACACTCAGACGTGATTTAACACGTAGTAGATTCTACCAGGTTTTTGGGTTTATTTCCTATAACAAAGTATGTTGTAAATAAAATGTTACCCAGCAAAACACAAAATAGAAACCAAGCAAATGTCTTGACAGGACACAGTGTGAGTTTGAATGTTAGATTGGACATGAACAAAGATTTTTACCTTCTGTAAAGAATACACTAATAGTTCACCAAAAAATGTCAATTCTATCATCATTTATTTACTCTCCTGTCATTCAAAACCTGTATGTGAGTTTTTCTTCTGTAGAACATAAAAGAATATATTGTAAGAAATGTCTCAGTGATTTTTTGTTAATACAATGGTAGTCAATGGGGGTCGATGTTGTTTGGTTATCAACATTCTTCATTATCCTCTTTTGTGTTCTGCAGACGAAAGAAAGTCATACAGGTTTGAAATGACATGAGGGTGAATAAATTCATTTTTTAACTTCTGCTTGGTATTTTTTTAGACTAATCGTGAGTAAACCAGAGAGAAAAATGGTCAAAGGCTCTGGGTTTCACATGGATCTTCTCATCCTGGTGAGCATGGGTGGTCTGGGTGCCATTTTCGGCGTTCCCTGGCTGAGTGCTGCGACCGTACGATCTGTATCCCACGCCAACGCCCTCACCGTCATGAGTAAAGGCCCGAAACCTGAGATTGAGAAGGTTCTGGAACAGAGAGTCAGTGGAGTAGTAGTGGCCTTGCTTGTCGGTATGTCGAGCAATCTTAAAGAATCAGAACACGGTTTCTACCTAAATCCGTTAAAATCCCCCGTGTCTGTCCGTTCCCAGGTCTGTCCATTCTCATGGAGCCCATTCTGAAAATGATTCCAGTCACAGCTCTGTTCGGGATCTTCCTCTACATGGGGATCACGTCCCTCAGTGGGATCCAGCTGTGGGATCGAATGCGGCTCCTCCTCATTCCAAAAAAGTATCACCCCAACGAACCCTACGTTACCAGAGTACGTTATAGCATATTCATTTACTTGTGATGTCATACGTCTGTGCATGATAAGATGGTCTCTGGTTCCCCCTGCAGGTTAGCACCGGTAGGATGCACGTCTACACCGCTATCCAGATCGGATGTTTGGTCATGCTGTGGATGGTCAAGTCAAGCCCTATATCGCTGGCTCTGCCGTTTGTCCTCATCCTCACCATCCCTCTGCGTATGCTCATGACCGGACGACTTTACACTGAGACAGAGATGAAATGTGTAAGTAACAGTAATGTAGGTCATTAAAAATACGAATTCAGTTATCATTTTTTCACTGTGTCATTCCAAACCCATGTAACTGAAAAACTAAAACATGATGATAACCTTTAATCTGTAATAAAAAAAAAGAAAACCATTAATTTTTTACAAACATTTATTAAACATCTAAAAATTGTAGTTCAGATGCTGCATTTTTATGTGTATGCTCAACGTGTGCAGTTAAAGTTATTAGGTTTAGTTTCATTGTTAGGAAAAAACAGCATTGGCATTTTGTCTCATTTTGCTCTTATATAAAAGACTTGTTGTGTGAACTTAATCTCTTTATTTACTTTATTTTATTCTCTGAATTTGTATTAATCTCTTTCCCATTTTGTGTTTTCAATATAGCTTGATGCTGAAGATGCTAAAGTGACGTTTGAGGAGGAGCCGGGAGTGGACGTGTATAATGAAACTCAGATGCCACTGTAGATGCTTTAATCCACCACCAAAACTCATTTCTCACATCAGCTCTTCATGTAATCAGATGTTCAGTCGGCACATAAACGTTCTGATGAAATTCTGTATTTCTCTTTTCGTGTGACAGATGTTTATTAAGTCGATTGTAAAAGCTTGTGTAGGTTTTCTGTACAAACATTGAATGTTACTGAAACAAAATTACAGAGAATAATAGACTTGTATTTTAAAAAATTACATTTATAAAATAATTACTTTTAATTAGTAAAAAAATTATATCCATTACACTCAACACTGCTCCCTCACACCAGAGATTGAGAGTGTTGTAGTTGTGTTTAGAGAACTTCTGCATGTGTCATTACGTGCTCATGGTCCACCCTGAGCTTGTGAAGATGGAATGGTGTTAAAAGCACTGAAATAATTCATATGATCTCAACAGCAAAAAGGAAAACAGGTGACTTTGAAATTACCTGACCATAAAACAGGTTGCCATTTGGATTTGAAAAAGCCAAACTTACAGTAAGACCCTACAACTGGATCACTGCTATTATCAGCTAATAAGAATTTGATTAACTCAAACAGATGCAGTGTATATTTTTACCATGTTGGAAGATCTTTTCAGTGGTCATGGAAAAAGTGTTAAAAGCAAAGACTGATAGATTTCACACATGAATTGGCCACCCTAACCCGTTTGGGATGTACTAGAGAAGTTTTGGTGAAATTGGTTTGCCTCTCCCAGACAAAAACATAAATGATGGGCATTACACTGTTGCAACAATGAAGGTGTGCTATCTCAAAAGCTAAAGACAGTTCAATAAAATATTACTTATTTTTGTGCAACATTTATTTCTTGGCCTAAATTGTGAGGTGGTCATTAAGGCTGCTGGTGCGTGTAGAACGTTTGGCACTGAATGTGAAATGTAAGCAAGTACACATTTAAGAGTGATCTTTTCTGGTGTCAAGTGGCCAAATCTTTAAGAATGTAGAAAAAAGAGGTATTGATCTGCTTAATATTATTTTTAACTGTAAATGATCAAGCTCAGAAGCCACTTCAGCCCTGACCTGAAGTCACAGCACTGCACATTTTGGACAACTCTTTTATTGGACACAGCCAATTCAACTGTTGCATTCTCTACCAATGAACTGGTGAGTTTAGATGAGGAAGTTGTTAAAAGAAAACTAAATCTTTTCATCATAAGATCATTGACAAGGTTGTTTTAAAAATTCAGCTACAACATGCAGGCCAGTTTGCAATTTCCAAAGAAAACACAATGTGTGCACGCTTCTGTGAGCAGCAGGATGGCAGATTAATTAATTATTTAATTTAAACATTTATTTCTTATTTATATGATTTTAAAACGTCTTCATTTTCACTTTCTCTTCACATGTCTAAATCACTTCAAACTAAAACAAGACTTAAAAATAGGAAATTATAATATGTTATGTACAGTATATATATATAATATTCCATATATACAGCTGACACAGCAAGTAGTTTTTGTCAGTCGACTAACTGAGCTATACAGCAACACATATTCCAGTGGAAGGGTGAGGGATTTTTAAAGAACTCTAATATTAGTTTAAGCAGATTTTCCTTCTATCATTATGTTACGAAACGAAATGAAACGAATGAAACGAAACAACCGAGAAATGTTAACATAAAAATCTATCATGTCTCTCATATACTTTAAAGGTTCAATAAGCTTCATCCTCCACGGAACAGGTCGTTCAATCTCTCCAGTTCTTTGCAGTTTTCCATTTTCATGAGGTCGGCCTTTCTCCGTAGCCGCTCATCCCTGTAGACCTTAGCAGCATACAGCAGGTCCGTTTTGGTCTGCCTTTCCTTCCAGCAGTTGTTGCGCACATTGGCAACGTAGTCTTCCTCCACGCTCTTCTCGATCTTCTGCAAGGCTGAGCCCTTGTACTCCGAATTGAAATCTCTGGTGACGTAATACTCCACCTGCAGATTCTCCGTTTGTCTCTTCAAAGTCTGTCCGGTGGACGGTCTGGAGTACAGGCTGTAGGGCGGCGTGGACACCAGCAACTGGCTGAGGACCGACACCAAGATCAGCACGACGATGGGCATGAGCTGAATGAACATGGAGAAACCTCCATCTCCTCTCTCCTCCGCTCTCTCTCGCCGGGTTTGCTCCGTCCGGTGACTGTAATGTGCTCTGCCGTTGGCGAAGGTTTGCGTGCTCTGCGAAGGGAAGACGCCTCCAAAGAACATGTTGAAAAGATCTTCAGGCGTAATATCTGCTTCAAAGCCTCTGTGGAAGTCAAAGCCTCCGTGAGAGCTGTGACTCGGGCTGCTGGGTTCATTTTCACCATACTCGTTGTATTGCCTTCTCTTGTCCGGGTTGCTGAGCACAGCGTAGGCATTTCCAATCTTTTTAAAGGCTTCGGTCGCTCCCGGAGCATGGTTTTTATCTGGGTGGAACTTTAAAGCCAGTTTTCTGTAGGCCTTTTTAAGTTCATCATCACTGGCATCTTTACTGATACCCAGTACCTCATAATAATCCTTACACCTCTTTATCCTCTGCACACCTTCAGCTTGCTCCTTTGTAAATCCTTTCGTTAAATCTGTAGGTGCCGAGTCTTGATTCTGTGTCTCGTGTCGGGTTTGGGGTTCTGGTTCAGCTCTGTTAGCTCGTTTTCTGCCATTATCTGCTGAAGTATCATGGCTCAGCAAGGCTTCCAGCAAAGTTTTCGCTTTCTGGGTTGGATATAGTTTTTCTGCTTTGTTGAGAAACTTCAGAGCCTTCTCTTTATGGTTATCCTCGAGGGCTCTGATGGCGATATTTATACATTTTTCAGCTTCGTCCCGATTTCCTTCCATCGTTTCTGTTGTTTCTGTTTCCTCTTCTGCTTCTTCCTCGTCGTGTCGGCGACTCGCGATCTGATTTGTTGCCCTCTGCTGTTCGCTGTAATGTACTGCATTCGGGTCAAAGTCCCTGTAAGGAAAGTCTGAGCACTCGGCGGACATATTTGCAACGCCAAAAACAGATATGGGCAACATTACTGTTATGGATGTGTGTCAAAACTTAAAATATAAATGTTTTTATTACTAATATATTGAATCATCTGACAAAAGCACTGTTGATAGAGTTGACATCATGTGATAAAAACACGTTTTAAGAGGCAACATACTATTTAGGATTTCTGTTAATTAAAATGCACAAACCAGAAACAATAATACCCAACAAAAAAGGAATATGGACTGTTATGGATGTGACAATTCTAAAAACAGCAATTTACCTGAAAACTTAAAATAAGATTACAATAAAACAGCATATTTCCGTCCAACTAGTAAACTTAACATCAACTCTACCGTACATATTGATTGTTAAGTGCTTTTCTCCAAGTCGCTTCAGTTACTGCTTGTGCGCACAGGTTCCGTGGATAAAGCGTTGCACTTTTCTCCATTAACAGCAATCGCGTCTTGTTAACATCTTTAGTCTTAGGTTAGCGTCCTGTACTGGACTGGACTGTTGGATCGGACCTGGTTAATCGATTGAGCGGTGAGCGAGCCAGAATGAATCGATGAGCATCGATTAATTGGGTCTGATCGAGGGGAAATGGAAGTCTGCAGGCGGAGGATAAGAGATTCAGCGATGAATGTGGAACTTTGGTTTTGTCTGTGAGGAAGCGCTTTAAAGAAAATGTCTCTGTGAACACTTTGTGCTTTACACTAACGCGACAAAGAACAGATTCCCATTAGATTTAAATATATCTATTTGATCAGATGAGCAGTCACAGTCAGTACAGCGAGCAGACCGAAAACACCAACAACCTCCATCCCAGAGCTGGTAAGTAAAAATAATGCCAAAAATACAGAAGTCACACCAGGATCAAGCTTACAATGTCTCCCAGACGTTAAAGGGCGTAACAACTTACACGTCTAATGTAAGTCAATGTAGGGCGTTGAATGCAGTGGATGCAAGGATCAGTTTTTGTATTCGTTTAAGCAAGAATCCTGTTCAATAATACAAAACCTTTTGTTTACGGTCCATTACTTAGTTTAACTGCATCCGTGCTTTATAACCATTAGATTTGATCGTACATTGCGAACCATCCAGCCTGCGTGATATCGCGATTTTCATTTTTAAATGACAATATTACATTTCCACTCGCTATATTTGTTCATTACTTTTTTGATTAAATAATATATAATATCTGCAAAATATGTTATTAAACGTAACGCAACGACATCACGGCGTATTATTCATCCACGCTGTTACTTTATTACAGCTAATGTACCCGATTATTTGTGTCATATTGTGAGTAAATGCGAGTTGAACGAGGAGGACTCTTGTTTTGTAAGCCAGGCAATCTGCTGGTCATATATTGCAGTCTCATTCTGTCTTTGTTTGGGTTGTTGTTGCAGTGTGTCCTCCTCAGCCTGTGTCTGCTGCACTACAGCATGTAGACAGCAGTGCATTCTCCTGCAGCTTTTGCAAATGAAAATGGAGGACGTGTCTCTGTCCAGTATGGACAACAGTAAGATGGAGGTAAGTGCTGGGGATGCCTTTGGTTTTTTACGTTTGCCTTTGTCTTCCAAACTGGTTTGTAAATAAATACATATCTGCACACCGCTGTGCTGGTTTGTTTTTCTATCTAATATGATCAGCGGTTTAATTTTAGCGTGTGCATTAATGCATGCATTGCACCTCCACAGGGCTTTGCTCAGGAGATCCTGTCTGACCTGGTGGAAGACGCCTGTTTGGGTCTTTGTTTTGAGGTGCACAGAGCTGTCAAACAGGGATATTTTTTCTTGGATGATACAGACCAGGATAGCATGAAGGACTTCGGTAAGAGATGGGAACTATATGGCTCAAAGGTCAGCTTAAATCATAGAATTGTGATGTGTATGTACACAAGCAGAGTCAGGGTCAAACATCATCAATATCATAAAAAATATTCAGTCCTGTTTCGGGACTGATCTCGGCAATGTTACTAGGTCCCCATCCTGAGATGTGTTTGCATTTACTGGAACAAATGCTCTGTATTTAAGTAAATGCTTTTTTGTGAATAGCATGCTTCAAAGCTGTTGGAAAGATTAAAAACAACAAAATTGCACTTTAACGGTAATATGTATAGTTTGTGCACTAAATTTCTTACGAAGTTGATTTTGCAAAGCCATTAGATGAAATTTTATTGAACATCCTGCCTGTAATGCTTACCACTGTGTTTTGTAGAAATCGTGGACCAGCCTGGTGTAGACATTTTTGGGCAAGTGTACAACCAGTGGAAAAACAAAGAGTGCGTGTGTCCAAACTGCAGCCGCAGCATCGCTGCCTCTCGCTTCGCTCCACACCTGGAGAAATGCCTCGGCATGGGCCGCAACAGCAGTCGCATTGCCAACCGCAGGTATCATTAGCGAGCGTTAACCTCACATCACTTCTGCCTGCATGTCAGTTGCCATTGCTTTAAAAAGATAATGTTGGTTATTTTGTTTTATTCACACTTTAATTTGCAGTAAGATTCTTAGGTTTCCTTTTTCATCTTTGTGTCTCCTACTATGTAGAATTGCAAGTGGCAACAATACAAATAAATCAGAGAGTGATCAAGAGGACAATGATGATGTAAACGACAATGATTGGTCTTATGGCGCAGAAAAGAAAGGTGAGACTTCATACATTTCAGTGTCATAGTACAGTGGTGAGATAAAGTAGCTAAACAACAAGAAATTTCATTTCATTGTCTAGCTTTCTGTATTCACATACAGATGGGGTTTTTGAGTGCAGTCAGTGCAATGGAAATAGTTCATAATATTTAGTTTTCAGTATAATTTCTCCTGTCAAGGCACACTGTGAATTCAGTACAGCCACAATGCAACGGCTGAATGGTTGTATTCATTCAACGTATTCATTTATGTTTTGATAATTGTGTTGGATTCATGTCATCAACCTTGTCATCATTTTCTTTTCCAGCCAAGAAGAGAAAGTCAGATAAGGTATTTTTACATTCTTTGAAACAACCTGTAACTTTGGTAAGTTTGTTTTACTGTTACAGATGATATTTCATGCTCTTAGATGACCTTTCCTTATTTCTCAGTCTATCTGTAGGGTTAGCATGTTAAAGGATGTACAATGTTGTTTACATTTATTACAGACAGTTTAACAACAGTCCTTATCTGTAATTAATCTAGTTGACTATCAGCAAATCATCAAGCTGTAAATTAATTCTGGACTTTAACATATTGTACCTGCCTTTTCACTTGTAAATTCTTTGTTGTAATCTCTTTTCATTAGTTTATATGCATTTTATGGCTGCTGAGCTACTGCGAGTAAATGTTTAATGATTCATTGCTTTCTCTACAGAATCCAAATTCACCAAGAAGATCCAAATCAATGAAACATAAAAATGGTATGTTTTTTGCTCTACCATACAATACACACAATACGTGCCTTTTCATTGTGTTCAAAGGACATTTTAAAGGCAAGGCTGCCATTTAAATGAGTTTTTATTGAATTATTCATTAAAGACAGTATTTTGGTAAAGGGGTAAAGCGACTAGAGTAGAATTATTGAACAGTTTATTTGATAAGCCTGCGGTCCATTAACACATGATGCATTCTAGTTTTACATCTGTATTTTACATGTACTTCTCTCTTTTTTGTTAAACTACACATCCAGCCTGATGCCTCTGGCTGAGACGCGTCACCGATGAGAGCCTCAATTTTAAGATGACACAGGAAGTTAAACGTTGTTCGTTCAACTTATAAAAATGCATTGTTAGACTCAGTGCAAGACCATGCTGTGTTTTTCGTACGGTCTGCTCTCAGTAAGTGTGGCCGGGAGAGATGCGTTGACTTTACTGACCGCAGACTGAAATGCTGTGTATTTAGTTGATCCTTTGACCTTGAATTTCTCAAATGGGAGAAAATTCTTGTTTATGCATATTTGTTTTTTTCTATTATTATTCATGCCAAATGTGTTTAACTGACAGCCGTATGTGAAAAATGATGAAAGCTATAATGCAAACAAGTAGTATAGGTGTATGTGTGGTGACTTTATTCTTGAAGCTTTCTCTCGTGTGGAGAACCAGGATAGCTCCTGCGTGTTGCCAAGATGACGAGACATTTTCTCAGTAATGCTGCTGGAAGCAGAAGTCACTTGCTACCCACAGTGCTCCACGGTTTACCTAAGACAGGATTGTGTGATCTGAATCATGCTGATAAACAGAGACACAGGAGACATGGACTAATTCTTCTGACATTCAGTTTACATTAGGTTTTTTCTCATTTCTACATTTTTCTTCAGGAATATTTGCACGATTGCTCAAGGCTGGTTTCTTTAAAGGACACGTTAAGGATAGAGGAACTTGCGTAATTCTCTCAGGGAGGAAGTTAGAACTAGAATCATCATATCGGCAGCCAGAAACAGATGAGCGTAGAGTCATAGATTCTGGGCCAATTGACCTCTCCCGTAACAAAGAAAATTATACATTCTGTACACGTATATAATGTATAATTGTACTTTCTCATAGCTGTCCTCCCATTTTAGGGGATGTTAAAGCAATTAATAAACATTGTGCAAGATTATTAGCATCAAATCAGATTCGTAATCAATGTCAACAATTTCCCATCAGGTTACTTATTATACTGTTTGTTCATGTCAAATTGTATTGAAAATCACGATGTAGTAGAGTATTTTCTTTTCTATGTAGTTCCAATAGCCAAAGTGTGCTGCAGTTATGTCACTAGTGCTATATAGCACATTATCATAATACTACATTATTTCAATGGTAAGTTATTGGTTCCACAGAGAGCAGAGGTTGGCATAAGTTTCCAAAAAATGAACTAATCTAATCATGACTTGAGAATATCATTGTACTTGTTTTCTTTTAGTATTTCTCATGTATTAGATGTTTACAGTGTAAGGTGTCCTGTGTGGTCTCACTATGTGTGTAACTGTGTATATATTTGACTAGATGAACGATGCTGCTATCCTGACCATCAGCCATTGGCTTATGGGCATGTAATAAAAGATCTCTAAACATGCTTCATGTGTGTCCCGTAAAAAATGTGTTTCAGAAATTTGAGTGTTGTGTGTTATGTTGCAGATGCGAAAGATTTTATGGTTTTAGGGCCAAATTCACGCAGTTGTAGTCAGAGTCAGAAAGTGTATTATTTAACAAATCAATGAAATTGCCTTTACAAGTTGCAACATTTTGTTGTGCTGTATTTTCCAGTTTAACAGAATATTTATCTAGGATGTTAATGTGGCGTGGAACATGATTTTTTTAAATGTGGAATTGATAAGAAATTTATTATTAAAAAGCAACAATTAAATTGCTTAAATTATGTTTAATTATAGTTAAACATAATACTTAGATTCGAGGGGAGAATTTACTGGTTTAAAAAAAACATTGCAAATGTTTCTTGAATTTTCTATAAAATAGTTACAAAACTAAATCAGCAAATACATTTACTGTAAAAAATATTTTAAAAGAATAATCTTTCAAGTTTTTTTATTCGCATGAAATGTGTTTTTACTTAAAAATGATAGAATATCACAACAGCAAATTTGAAAATTAAGCGACATACTTTCTCACCATGTGCAGTTTTTTAAGTGGCAATAATGAATATTTGTTCAACTGATTGTTTTGTTAATGATAAGGAAATGCTTTGTTTTGATATATATTAATAAATAAAACTGCATGCTGTAGCCTTTGTACATATCTCATATGTTGGCAAACCAAGATTTAGAGGGTCATTTATCTGGCAACCCAGAGGGAGGAGATTTGAGAAGCCACTTACGAGTTGACGAGGAACTGCGCAAAACGATCGTATGACAGCAAAGTATCGCGGGATTGTGGCTTGCAAAGCGCAGTTTTCATGTCACTCTCGCGATACTTAAATGTCATACACTGATCGGTTTGCGCAGCGCAACACGTAGTCAAACACACCTACTGATAACTGTAGTCATTGGTCAGACTCGTAAACTGTTATTGAGAGGCAACGGGCGGTTTGACGAGCGTTTTATGGGCAGAGATGACACACTCAACGGACGTCGCTCGACGCTGACAGAGTAAACAGCGCGTCTGCGAGAATACACGCGATGTCGACACGCGCTGAATAACCACTTAAATGCAGTTTTATTCTGTAACGTTGATTTTATTTTAAAACAATTAGCAGCGGGAAAATAATCACGTAAATATGGCTTCTAGATCGGGTTTCACCCTCAACTCCAGCACCCCAATAAACCCCAACATGAACCCCATGAACCCGGGTCACAGCAGCGCTATGAGAATGCCAGCAATGCCGCAAACTTCACCGTACAGGGGTCTGCCCGGCACCCCGAATCAGTACCAGCAGGTAAGTGACGAGTTATTTGTTCTGTTGAGTTGATCATCACGCCTTCAGTCCTCCATACTGTCTTTATTTAGGAAGTGTCATTGCTTTACTAACAGTGTTAACAGCAACTTTGGCTATTTGCCTGATTAAATACTCTATATAATACGCTGCAGTGATGGCTCTTTACAAACAACAACAACAAATAAACAGACTCTAAAATGTTTGTAAAGACATTTAAAGTACTTTATACAGACGCGCGTGAACAAACATCTACTTCCGCATTGAAGAGTCGGCGTGAAAAAGACGCGCGTGCTTCACTTTCAACGACTAACTTGTTACCCAAAAACTAGTCCAACCATGTAAAAAAAATATGACTATGTTATATTGATTTTTGGACGTGTACCCTGATACACGTCCAAAAATCACCATCAAAAATGACGTTTTATCAAAGGTTTTCAGCAAGAACTAATAGCTCACATGTCTCTCTTATATGTTTTAAGCATGATTTCTATTTTATGTTACTGAAAGAGTCATCTCTTTTTCATTTGTTAGTTATTATTGCCTCTGGTTTGTGTATTTTAATTTACAAAAATCATACAAAGTGTTTTGCCTCTCAAAAACGCATCCATAATGCATGTTTATTTTACTCATTTTAGTTAGAAAGCATGCGTAGACTGATCTTTTTCTGATGTCTGGAGTCTATTAACGGTGGTTTGGGAAAATATAAACAGATGGTTCAATATTAATACTCTCACTAAGAATTTATATTTTGATGTTTGACTAATATGACATGGATAACGCTGGAGTTGCCTTGCCACATTTTAGAACAATAGTCTCATAAAAAAACAGAAATTTAAGTTGAAAGTGTGAAATTAGCGGTTTGCAAACTTTTACATTTCAGGATACCCATGTAATCTATCCCAAGACCCACCAAAATATTGTTTTACATGGAAATATGGTAGAAATACACTTTAATCTCTGTTAGTAAAAATTAGTTTTTATTATCCTTATCATTGTATGAATATAATCAGTTTAATTGCAATATCAAAATGCTTATTAAAGCAGACATTTTCAAATGCAATAATATGATAATTGTTTGTACCCACAGCGCCCAGGTATGCCACCCAGCCGAGGAATTCAGATGGTGGGAATGGGGTCTATGGGCTCCCCCATGCCTGGCCCGTCTTATAGTGGAGGTATACCCATGCGGCCCGGGATGCCTCAGTCCCCGATGGACCATGCTCGCAAAAGACTCCTTCAGCAGCAACACCCCGGTGGTCTTATGGGACCCAGAAGGGGGTTAGTACATGTAATAATCATTATTTGTGCACATTTGGCTAAATTTACAACAGGCCTTGGGGAGAAACACAAAAGTTCAATGTTTTAAATGTTTACCAAAAGATGTCAGTCATTAGAATTTTATGTTTGTATTAATTTTCCAGTACTGCGTGCGTATGTTTGTTCAACATCTGCTGTGAATTTTCAGAGTTAAGCGGCGTAAGATGGCTGACAAAGTTCTCCCACAGAGGGTGAGTGTAACTATAACAGTTCAAGACCGTCTTTGAACTTCTGAGTTTCTCATGATTTTGATTTATCAGATCAGGGACCTGGTTCCAGAGTCTCAGGCTTACATGGACCTTCTGGCCTTTGAGAGAAAACTGGATCAGACCATTGCTCGCAAGCGCATGGAGATACAGGAGGCCATCAAAAAGCCTATCACGGTACAAATCTTTATAGACACGCTGTCATAAAGAAGACGCATTGAATTTGAGAAAAGCAGTAGTGAGGTTCTTGCTTGTAACCCTGTATGACTTCGGTCCCTTCTTCAACAAAGTTTTATAATTAATAAAGTGTAGTATGACTTGATGTATTAAATATAATGTGGGAGATGTGTAAATAGGTTCTTTTAATTTGGACCAGTAAGAAACCACATATTACACATTAGCAGCCGCATATTAATCAATTGACCACAACCCCATTAACTTGAAATCTAAAAAAAACTAGTTACAGACGTTAACTCTATATCCACAAATTGAATTGTTTTGTTTATTTTATTTGTCAGCAAAAGCGAAAACTGAGGATCTACATTTCCAACACTTACACACCTGCCCAACCAGAAGGGGAGGAGGCTGAAAAAGTGGCATCATGGGAACTCAGAGTGGAGGGCAAACTCCTGGAAGATGTACGTCATGTATTTTTGTGTTTGCATGTTGTCATGTTGTATGTGCACGCAGAGGAGGGTCACACGGTGAAGAATTCACGACGTCTTTTTTTTGGCAGCCTTTCTTGAGTCTTTCTGGTCCTCACTAGCTCATGTCCTCAGCTCACTCCTTCAAACCAGATGTGCTTGAAGCTTTTTCACGTTCCTTAGCTGTAAGGTTTTTTGGCGGACACTTTGAGGACGAGGAGTTAAAGCTTTGGCCGTTTCGTGAATTGACTCAATAAAAGTCTGAGCGTGCATTCGCCAGCCTCTGGCGGTGTTGCTGCCACATGAAAAGAAGGAACGCTTCTCTCTGTTTTTTTTCTCTGCCTCAGTGGTTGTAAGTGGTGTGGTATTGCGAGGGAGGGATCCAGTTGCGCAAGCGTGTACTGGCGTAATAGCTGCAGGCAGCTTGTTCTAAAGAAACTCCCTCGATGTGGTCAGCTCCAAACAATGCAGAATCAATCAATCACATGAAAGCATTCAACAAAAGATTCACATGTGTTCTTTCTCCCCTTTAGCCTAATTCTTTTTCTCTGTCCCTCCTTTTTTAGCCTGGAAAACAGAAAAGAAAGTTTTCATCCTTCTTTAAAAGCTTGGTCATTGAACTGGATAAAGAACTTTATGGCCCAGACAATCACCTGGTGGAGGTATGATGATGTCGGAACGGTATTACCTGGCTGTGATGACTGTTGTTCACAAAGTATTGTTATCTTACTGTGGATGATTTATCGGTGCACATTATTTTAAAGAAAGAAATGCTTGTAATCCTAAAATTATATGTTTAACTTATAAAGTGGCACAGGATGCCCACAACTCAGGAGACGGACGGCTTTCAGGTGAAGAGACCAGGAGATGTGAATGTGAAATGCACTCTCCTCCTCATGCTGGACCACCAGGTATCACATACACAAACTCTACACAACACTGTGACATTTACAATCAAACATATATAAACATATCAAAATATTAGAGATGTCCAGTGAAATATATATTACAATTTACTGTAAATATAACATCAAAAGCCTGTATGTTATTTTTAAAGGAATTAGTGTAAAGACACTTTCATACTGTGAAAGATAAAGTTTTAAAAGTCACACCACAGTTTACAACACAAATATAACAATAAAACTATGAGGAATAATTTGGGATCACTATCAGAGCAATTTTGGATAGTTCTGCCAAACAAAAGCTAATTAAATATGAGCAGTTTTTTTTATCACTAATAATTATTTCATGATTTTGGTTTTATTAATGCATTTATGATGAATATAATAGACTGTTATCTTGCCTCTTCTCCTCTTTCAGCCTCCGCAGTATAAGCTGGATCCTCGTCTGGCTCGACTTTTGGGCGTCCACACTCAGACCAGAGCCAGTATCATGCAGGCCCTGTGGCTCTACATCAAAAACAACAAGCTCCAGGACTGCCATGAGAAAGA
This sequence comes from Beaufortia kweichowensis, assembly GCA_019155185.1. NCBI lineage: Eukaryota > Metazoa > Chordata > Actinopteri > Cypriniformes > Gastromyzontidae > Beaufortia > Beaufortia kweichowensis. The sequence continues at coordinate 2,068,026 of CM032808.1, forward strand.
ATACATTAACTGCAATCGATACTTCAGACAGGTGACCAAGTCATCCATAGTGTTTTTCTCACAAAGTTTTTCTTGTCAAAACTGTTTAAATCGTGACCGTGTCACCTAATGGTTTTACAGTTCACCCTCAAACAGTAAAAACAACAATTAACAAATGTTATTTTAAATGCTAAAACAATTACTTCTTTTTACATCTTAAAGCTGCAGTCTGTAACTTTCTTTTTGGTTAAAAAGAAACAAAAAACAGTTATTAACAAAGTACTTAGTGTTGTAAACTAAGTTTTTCCGATTTACATCAGTAATCTTATAATAATGGGTTGGATTTCATGAGAAATATCTGGTTGATTTGTCATTCGCTTTTCCTACGCGGACCTGACTGCTGACAGTGGAGCATTTGTAAGTTGTTCTTACAATATTTGCTTAGAATATAAACTTGTCGTCTAGATGAATTTTAATCTGGAAAGTTCTAAACAGCAATCATATGGGTAATGTCATGGAAACATCCTTACTTTGATTACATCTGCAAAAAAAGTCTCTGCTAAAACAACAGTTAATATCAGCAGGGCTTTTAAATAGTGGCGATAACTCTGTGACCGGAAGGGAGTACTTCTTATAGTCATGTCAGTTGTACATTAACAGATCTGCTCTACTGCGGTGATGATCACAGACAACCTATAAGTATAGCTCAAACCATCACAAACTTGCATAAAGAAAAAACTTAGCATCCAACCTGCAATTGTATGTTTCAAACAAAGATGGTGGTAAAGATGCAAAAGTTACAGATTGCAGCTGTAATACGCAGAGACAGTTATCATTGTTTTATTTTATCATGAAGGACTTAAGCCATATTTAGAAAGCAGAATATCATACAGTTGTATGTAGAATCTAGCTGTTTTGGTTTGATTTCACTGTACTGTAAACTAATTGCAAAGACAAGGACTCGCTGGTGATACAATGACCACCAAACTTTTGTAATCCTGCAGATTTTTGGATGTCCCAGAATGAGATTTTCTGATATCCCCATGAAGCTCGCCAGTCTCCTCCAGCATCCCGACCCCATCGTCATCAATCACATCATCAGGTGTGTGTTCTGCTGAACCCCTTCTGTTGCTCTATCTACTCTTTTAAAGAATGCTTGTCTACAACTACAAATATTATATTACAAAATCTATATAACCAGTGAGTCGATTTGTTCGATTTTTACTTTTGGAAAACTACACCTCATTGCTGTTATCTGTTAGCGTGGATCCCAATGACCAGAAGAAGACGGCATGCTTTGACATCGATGTTGAAGTGGATGACCCGCTGAAGGCTCAGATGACCAGCTTCATGTCTTCCACAACCAATCAGCAGGAGATTGCTGCCCTGGAGATGAAGATCCACGAGACCATTGAATCCATTAACACGCTGAAGACTCAGAGAGACTTCATGCTCAGCTTCAGTAACAACCCGCAGGAGTTCATCCAGGACTGGCTCAAGTCTCAGAGCCGAGATCTCAAGGTAAACTGAAAGCTGCTCTTTGTTTTTCAGACATTTGTGTTTTTTATGATGTCTTTCATGCAAGTCTTCTGCTGGTTTCTGCAGCTGATGACAGACAATGTCGGGAACCCAGAAGAGGAGAGGAGATCTGAGTTTTACGACTCGCCCTGGGTCACAGAAGCTGTTGGACGATATGTGTTTTCAAAGGTGCGTTACTATTATTAATTAGGACACAAAACTGTACAGTTCTGTCTTTATAGTTTTAGTGGTTATCGTTAATGATTTTGGTTCAGCGAGAATTTAGTTTGGAAATCTTTCGATTTAATAATCTGTCTGAGTGAAACAGAATGTTTAACACAAAAACTTTGCAAACCAGACTGGAGGCAGATGGTTGGAGGGAGTGGGATGAAATAGTAGAAAGCATTTTAGACTTCAGACCGAAAGGAAATATTTTCAGTGGCAGAAGTTAATTTATTTAGATGAAGGATTCCAAAAGCAATCATGCCGTCTCTGTCGAATAATGACTTGTGTTGTTTTCAGGTCCAGCAGAGGAGACAGGAATTGGAACAGGTACTGGGAATACGACTCACATAAGCATCAGACTCCAGACCTGCTGCCATCTGACATATTAGCTCACCAATTACATCTGAAAATAAATATTGTTCCAAATTCTGTTTAAAAATTATTAGGTGCTGGTGTTTGAAAATGGTGAATATGTACTGCACCGCCATTAACAGCTTGTCAGCTTCTAAACGTGCCGATTGTACCAAAACACAATTCAGCCAATCTTAGGTACTGTTATGTAGCAGACTAACTGGAACACATCTGTCTCTTTTAATCCTCTCATGTATTCTGCGGTTAAATATGAAAATAAGCCATTCAATGCTTGTTATTTACTTTAACATCATTGCTTTTTTGCTACTTTTATTGCATTTTGTTATGCAATTGCATTTTCCTAATTTTTTCATTTTTTTGGTATTTCGCAGTATGATATACTGGTGCGTATTCAGTTCAGAAAAACATACAGATGAAACCAATGCAACGCAGCTTTTTGTTCACAATACACTTTTGTGTTTGCAACTTCTAAACTCAAATATATTGCACAATTTTGAGATTAAACTGCAGTTACTTACAATTAAGTAGACTAGTAATGAAAATGCAATGTTTTTCCATTTGGTCTCTCAGGAAAATATGTGCTGCACTGTGTTGAAGAGCCATGTTTTTGTGTTTCCAAACCAATGGGAAATGCAGCACATTTGGTTGTCCAGCTGTTTTAGTTAAGTACGCCAGACTTTCTGTCTTCATTTTGTTTGTGTTTAGAGTTTTACCATTTGTAAATCTGCCAAAGTGGCAGAGGCCGTATAGCAACGGCCAGATTTATGAAAAATATTGCTTTAGGTGTGCAAGCCATCATTGTGTCTTTGTTTTCAGGTATTTAAAGCCATATTTTGGGTTTGAATAATTAGTTTGGAGTTTATCGTGTAATTTTACACATTCCAGACACCAGCTGGGGATTTACTGTTGGGGTGTTTGTTTTAATAAGTTGCCATTTATGTTTTTATAGTCATTTGTTTTTTGCAGGTATACAGGTGTAACGCAAGCTAAGCTCTGTTAATGACATCTGTGGCTCATTATCCATTACCACAAAAACTGTTTGCAAACGATACTTTTTTGAAGATAGTTCAAAATTCGGAGTTTATTTCTGAGGTACGAGTCAAAACAATTTTCTTTCATAATTGACGTGTTACAGATTTTAGCTACAGAGCTTCATTTGTGAACGTAGTACGTTCCTTTCAGTGCTCTTGTTTCGTTTATCTTAACTAAGATTGTCAGTGTTCTTACTGATCTGAAACGCTCTTGTACCTTAGATTTACCTGTGAACAGATTCATTCTTCTGTTTTGTAAATGCAACAAAGTTCTTACGACTTAAGTTCTCTTTTATATTTTTGTATCAATCAAATGCTTGCCTTTTTGTACTTTTTTTTACTGGGAAATTTTCAACAATAAAGTTATTTCCATAATGGGGAATTTACATGTTTGTCATTCTTTATTGATCATAATGTATTGCCATTAAATTTACTAATCTAGGAAAAACACAAGTTTTATAATATAAAAAAGTGTGTAGATAATTTTGATGAAACAAGAATATGTGTATTTCTGTCTGCCAGACAGCAGACTGTTGGCCAGACAAAGATGGACGTCAGTCGTGTTGATACATGTAGAGTAGTTGAAAGCGTATTAGGCTGGTAATACATGCCTTAACTGTTACCTTATCTAAAGACAAGGTGAGGTTTGTAAGCATTTGTAACATGCACAGTACCAGTTGGTTTGGAAACACGCACTGTTGTTTGGAATTATGTTGTGACAAAAAGCATCTAAAATAATATCTTATATTTGATCATCTTCAAAAGTAGTCATCTTTTGTCTAGAATTTGTAAAATCATACTCTTGACATTTTATTATCCAGCTTCTTGAGGTCTCAACCTGAGAAACTTTTTAAACGTTATTTTGCCCAATTAATCTATTTCAAAAATATTTTTAAATAAACCAATATGTTGGCACAATTATATTTTTGTCTACAAGTTATTTTAAAAATTGAAATATACACCTTCAGATTATAAGATTTTTAAGATCATGAGAAACATTTTTGTCAGTTGTGTTTAAACGTTTTACTGGTCTAATACAAATAATAAATAATAATTCTATAATATTTACATAATAAATACATACAAAACCAACAAAATAATTTGGATATGCAACGCCACCGCGCGTTTGAAGAGGGCGCTAGAGAGCGGAGATCGCACTGCTTGATCATACGCGATGAACACAGAGCGGAAATAAGCAACTCGCCACCGGAAGTTTGTATGTTCAAGATGGCGCTGGACGGTATTGAGCAAGTAAGTTACATTTCTGAGCAATACCTACAGAATTTTACTGCACAGTTAGCTTTGTTATTGTTGTAAGTGTTGTATATTGTATATATCTAGCACGCTGTGACATTGTTGAGGAGGATCACACGACAGATTAGATCATTTTTAAACGCGTTTTTTCGGAATGCAGCGAGTTTGCTGTCTCATTGTGTCTCACTGACCGATCATGACGTGAAACAACACTGATCATGACAGGAGAAATCTCTGATCGTAACATGAACGATGTACGAAAAATGAACATGAACGAGAAATATCTTATTTCTAATGGAAATAGAAAAAATGTCAAGAGTATGATTGTATAAATCGCAAACACAGGTTGATTATTTTTTAAAGATGCTCAGATTTAACAGTGTGTACACTTATTTTATTTGAATATGATTCCCACAGTTACAAGTGGGTTATTTTGTTGTTTTGATGAGTTTACTACTATTCTTAAATGTGGAAAAAAATAAGTAAACAGTGTTTTTTAAACGTTTGACTGGTGCTGATCGTGACATGACAGATCTCTCACGTAAGATCATAACAAAAACGATGACATAATTTCACCTGTAATTTTTTAGTTTGTCTTTTGTCGTTTATTCCTACTGTATATTTTGTCGTTGCAGATGGACGTTGAGGACAGTAAAGGAGGCTCTGGTCTTCGACAGTATTACCTGTCTAAAATTGAGGAGCTTCAAGTAAGGACAATTACAAAATTATTAGATTATAAACACTAACTATAAATTGTTCATGTGAAAGTACTGTATGTCTATACCATGCCTGAATTAGCTTGTTTCTTCACTCAGTTGACAGTAAACGACAAGAGTCAAAATCTCAGACGTCTGCAGGCTCAGAGAAATGAGTTAAATGCCAAAGGTACCAAATGATTTCATGTTATTGTGTTAATACCTGTACATTTACTCTTGTGTGATGTGATATTGTACCCACAAATATATGGAAATGACATGGCTTTGATTTTGGTGGTAGTGCGTCTCCTGCGTGAGGAGCTGCAGTTATTGCAGGAGCAGGGCTCTTATGTAGGGGAGGTGGTCAGAGCCATGGACAAGAAGAAAGTTTTGGTTAAGGTTTGCCACCATTGTTACCTGGTTTTATTTGAGAATGATGCTTTTGAAATAGTATATATATATATATATATATATATATATATATACGTCTGTATTGATTTGTTCATTTTTTTGGATTATATTTAGGTGCATCCTGAAGGAAAGTTTGTGGTGGATGTTGATAAGAACATTGATATAAATGATGTAAGTTGTAGAAAAAAATCTGTTTTGGTTCTGTTTTGGCAAGCATCACTTCCACAGTTTTGGCAAACCCTGTAACGTGTACTGATTGTGCTACATATGATACACATTTCTAATCTCTTTGACTCTCTTGAGCACTCTCAAAAGCAAAAAACACCTTAGCAATTGCATTGCAAACCCCTGACAACCATCCACTAAGCCCTGCTTGCAAATGATTTACATATCTTGTGTCCTTTTAACAGTATACTTGTATTACTATGGATGGTGACTTTAAGCTTTTTCTCCAAGGTAACTCCTAATTGTCGTGTAGCACTTCGAAATGACAGCTATACGCTTCACAAAATCCTGCCAAACAAAGTGGACCCACTCGTCTCGCTGATGATGGTGGAGAAAGTGCCAGATTCAACATACGAGATGATCGGAGGACTGGACAAACAGATCAAAGAGATCAAAGAAGTGATCGAACTTCCAGTCAAGCACCCGGAACTGTTCGAAGCTCTTGGCATTGCACAGCCTAAGGTGATGTGAGGGTTTAATTATCTGTGAAACCTTTAGGTCCGTTTGCCTTGTTCATGTTGTGTAACATGTATATGTGTGTTCATTGACAGGGTGTGCTGCTATATGGACCTCCGGGCACAGGAAAGACCCTGTTGGCTAGAGCTGTAGCTCATCATACAGACTGTACCTTCATCAGAGTGTCTGGATCAGAGCTGGTGCAGAAGTTTATTGGAGAAGGTTGGTGTTCTTTCAAATACCTCGAAACATAATGGAATATGTTGCCTTAAAATTAATATTGTCATTAACTTTGTGTCACGTGTAAAAAATAGATTTTATGCCCCATTAAATGTTTTTGTTTGATAAGTAATGAATGGAGAAAGTAGGATTTTGGTATTGACATTGACTCGTACACATTCACCCTGTGTGATTATAGGAGCTCGTATGGTACGTGAGCTCTTCGTAATGGCCAGGGAACACGCGCCCTCCATCATCTTCATGGATGAGATCGACTCCATCGGTTCATCTCGGCTGGAGGGAGGATCAGGAGGAGACAGCGAGGTGCAGAGGACCATGCTTGAACTCCTCAATCAGCTGGACGGATTCGAGGCCACAAAAAACATCAAAGTAAGATCGGTCACCTGTGTGCTAGCCACACAGAAAAAGATCTGGCTATACCTGAAGTTTAATGTATTTCTGCTTGTTGTTCCCAGGTTATCATGGCAACAAACCGTATTGATATTCTAGACTCTGCCCTCCTCCGTCCAGGCCGCATTGACAGGAAGATTGAATTTCCCCCTCCCAATGAAGAGGTCAGTTCCTGCTCGGATCTGATGCCTAAATGATGATGAGAAATTTACCAGCAACCTCATAAATATCTATTGTTTTCTTAAGGCCCGTTTGGACATTCTGAAGATTCACTCACGTAAGATGAACCTGACACGTGGTATTAACCTGCGTAAGATCGCAGAGTTGATGCCAGGAGCGTCTGGCGCAGAGGTCAAGGTGGGGTCATCTCTGTTTTAACTTACATCACTAATGACATCAAATCACTTTACAAGCAACAACAGGCATAAATACATCAAAATAAATAAAAAGCTTTTAAACAATACAGTAGACACATTAAACTCCACACAACAGAGAATCAAAGGGAGGTCATGGATCTCTCTGTGTGTGCTCGACCAAGCAGTGAAAACAGAATTGGCTCAAATGGACAAAATTAAACAAAGTTAAAACAGCTTGTAGTGTCCAAAACAACAAAAAGCATCTATCTAGTCTGGATCTGTCTAAACCTTGCATGAGCTCAAAACATGTTTTACATTTTACAGACTTGTGAAAAACTGTTTCAAATAAACTTATTTGCATAAATCATTTTTTGTTGTTGTTACAAGATAAAGCGTAATTGTAATCTGGTTGTGTATTTGTGTTTGTCTGACAGGGTGTGTGCACAGAAGCAGGGATGTACGCTCTGAGAGAGAGAAGAGTCCATGTTACCCAAGAAGATTTTGAGATGGCTGTAGCAAAGGTATTAAAAAACAAAATATACGCTTGCTCCTATAAAGTGCTGGAGTCTTAATGTTGTTATTACGCATGCATCACTAATTTATCATTTATTTTTTGCCACAGGTGATGCAGAAAGACAGCGAGAAAAACATGTCCATCAAGAAACTCTGGAAGTAGATGTTAGAATCAGTGATTCACAGATTTATTGTGTCTTTACATTACTTTATTGTCGTTATCCAAATGTATTCAAAATAAATTGTTTCCCACTAAGAGCATGATTTCTTGTTGTTTTTATATAGAAATTTCACTTCATTCTCATGAGAGTATTTCTGTGAGTTTCATCACCATGTAAATTGCAGAAATCGATTCATGTTTTCTCAAAATGACATTAAAAGTAATAAAGTGCATATTATACCCAGACTGTTATTGTAATCTAAAAAATTTAAATGCTGGTTGGTAAATAACAATGCCTGAAAAGGAAACTAGTCCATCCATAAACCATATAGCACACTTATTAATTAGCACTTCATTACACCCTTATCAAGATTAGTTGTTTAATTACAGTGTGTTGTGTAATGTCCTTCCAGGAATATGGATGGTGTGCTTTTATGACCCACACACTCTGCAACCTTAATTCTAAAAGCTGTTATATTTTGATAATTTCCTTTTGATACGCTCTTAAAAATGCTGGGTCATTTTAACCAATGCTGGGTTATTTTAACCAATGCTGGGTTATTTTAACCAATGCTGGGTTATTTTAAAGTTAAAATAAAGTTGTAAGTTAAATTAACTCAATAAAAGTTTGACCCAACCACGGGTTAAAACAAACCAGCATGGGTTCATTTCCAACAGGTTAAAAATAACCCAGCATTTTTTAGAAGTGGTGCATTTTGTGTGTAATCACTGAAATGTCAAACAACACAAAACACGTCTAGACAACCATTCTAAAAAATGAGGGCAGTTATAGGATCATTGTCATGTACTTGGTTAGTGATTATTGACCTAGTTTAGTTATGAATATATAGAGGCACAGATAGTTCCTAAGTCTTATGAAACAGACAATCAGATGACACATCAGCATGAAAAATACAAAACAATGCAGATTTACCTTTAAAAGAACATTTATGTCAAAAATGAACAGAAACAGAAACAATTTTAACTAGTTAGCATTGGAAACATTAATGTTATTTATAATATTATTATCAGTATAAATAAGAATAATGTTTATTTTTTAATTATATATATATTATATAATATATATATAATTACATATATTGCATGTTTATAGGTAATTCATACAGAAAAATGTTATGTATTATTGTTTAAATTAATTTATAAATGTATGAAAATGTAATGTATTATTAAAATATACACAAGAGAGAGAATTTGATCTCTTCAATTAAATTAAAATAATTCTTGTTTAATTAAAATTGATTGAATACTCGGTTATAAATGATGCACAAACACAGTGTTTACAAACCCAACCCAGAGATGACTATCGCAAATTACTGTCCCGCTCAAAGTCCTTCAAATGTCAGTGAGAGGTTATAGTAAGAGTTACATGTACTGACGCTGACTTTCATTTTCTTCAGGTTTCAGTCAGATCACAGAAGATCAAAGAACTGTAAGTACTGACATTTATAATTTACAAATTACAATTTAAACATGATAGTTTTGTTAACTGTAATTCTGAATTCAGACTAAATTTAACAGCGGTAGTGTGAGGCACATGGTTGGTTATTATGTCATGTCATATCATTTAGTAACTTATTTTACCTGACATGTATTCATGTATGCTGATGTATTTTGTGTACAATCTTTAGCTCCTTTTCATTGAGTTCAATTTGCATCAGACTCACTTTAAAACCTTTAAGTATAAACCCTTAGATCAAAAGATTTATTATCATAAATAATTACACATTAAGTCACATTAACACATTTGCTTGCTATAATTGTTGTTTTGTATTGAAATTGATTCATATGTTTTCTGTTCCACCAATATGATTTGAATAATTTGAGATCGAGTAAAAAGTAAAAACATGTTTTTTGTTAACCTTGTGACATCCGAATACATTTTACTGAATTGACTTCAATCACACAAATCTAAAATAACAGGATCATCATAATAAAACTACAATAAAACTCAAATTGCACATCCATTATGGTTTTGTTTTTAAAACATCAATACAGAGATCTGCATGTTCATGTTCATCTGCAAGGCTCATCTGCTTTAAAAATAATAATAAACAAATATATAGAAGATATTTTCATTCTAAATTAAAAAAAATGTTTCTGTCACAGTTATGTCACCTACACATTTTTTTCACATTTTTTCACGATGAATTGGTGGTAGAGGTTTGTGTTAGTGACTGTCTGTATATATGACTGTATAGAATCACATTTTAAAGTGAATTTTGAATAAATCAGTCGCTCTGACCAAAAAACAGAATAATGTCATTTTCCCAAATAACTGAGGTAACTGGAATGTGCATATGCAGGAAATTAAACAAAGGATTTAATGTCTTCTTCATTTCTTACTTTGCAGACATTACAGACGGATTTCATGGCTCATTATATTTATTATATCCAGTAAGAAAGTCAGCAACGTTATAAAACATTTGTACATTTGGAGAAAGAGTTACATATTTACAGTACATAGATTCAATAAATGAAAGTGCTGTTTCTCTCGTGATGTAGGACGTGTTTAACGCCGCTCCTGGTTTTGGCTCTTTGTCTGTGTATACTGAAGTACTGCTGCAAATTTTGGAGGCCAGATGTCACAGACATAAACACTGATGCTGACCTGTCAATCAGTGACCGTGTCTTTGTTATTCCCATTGAAGAGAGAGATGAACTAGATTATGATGAAGAATCTGACTACAGACCACCACCATATCATCTAGTGTGTCCTCCACCATCATATACAGAGGTACACATCTGGCTTTCTGTCTTTTTGTATATGTATGTCTGTCTGACGGTCTAGATTCATGTAACTGGAAAAATCCTTTTTTACAGTCCAGCATGAAAATAAATGTTTCCAGTGGTCAAGAAACTCTAAACGCAGAGATGGACGCTTCTCATGGGTCAGAGATGCCTCCTCCACCCTACACCCCATATGCAGATGTGATGTCACAGACACCCAGCCATCAACAACAGTCATATCACAGCTGAACGTATATTTTTGTCTATGTTTTTATACTGAACTAATACAACTAATGTATTTTATCTGTTAACACTGTCATGTCTGTAATTTTGTGTAAGTTCACATACCGAGCAAACTACTGGGATTTTCTACTTGTCAAATTTTGCAGGATAACCCTTCAGTACTTCAAAATCAGCTTTAAACAACAAAGGTGATTTACAGTCGGTAAAAACAGCATACAGCTTTCTTTTGCCATATCAACAAGAGATAAGATACAGTTTTACCTTAATAAGCTAATTAACCAAAGTCTGTACTTTGTTTCTTAACGCGAGTCTTACGGGAGGTGTTGCACGTCAGAGATGATACTTTATCTTATAAAGAAAAGGACGATTGCTTTTGTGAACCCTGTCAAGAGATATATAGGACATTCTCTACTTTTATATCTCTTGTTAACTGTTCATTCCAGTATGATGTGAATTCCATAAAAAACACAGAAATTATGTGTGCATATATTTAGCTAAAAATATATAAAATGCTTTTGTTATGTATCTGTGCATGAGGGTTTTTTGTAGAGACCTTAATGAAGTCAAGGTTGATTTAACCCATTCATTCAAAGTGATTACAGTTTTTTCTGATGGCTTAAGCGCATTTTTTGTAACTATTGGCTATTTTTGCAAAACTCTACACACAAATAAGAAAACCCTTCACCAAATCAGCAAAACATTGTAGTTTTCTTGCAAAAGCTAATAAACTTTGCTTAACTCTTCAAACCTTTGTAAAAATGGTATTTTCGTAACAAACAGTTAACACAAGCCATCACATTAATAAGCACACACTGATGGTATGAATAAAAACACATCTGGCTTTTGCTTTCTCTGTGCACAAGTAGGCTATGTCAGTTTGAGGTCATACTTTTGTCATAGTTCTGTAAACATAGAGGGATCCAAACTTCAAGTACTGGTGTTTATTTACACACATCAAAACAAACACAAGTGTTTTTTTCCAAGTCAAAACAAAAAAGTAATTTCACTGAGAAAAAAAAAGAAATCAGTCTACATCTAGTGTCGTCTCTCTGGGTCCGGCCACAAAATTTTGTCTACAGCACATGTAATGTCCTCTAGTCCAATGCACCGGGAAAATATCTTCTGGAATGGCGTATCCAGGCCTGACATGATGCTTGGTCAATATCCCCACATGCCTCCTCCATTGCCTGTAAAAGGGCTATGCGTTGATGGGGATGACGGTCATAGACCTTCCAGCGCCAGGCAGAGAAGAACTCTTCAATTGGATTCAAGAATGAAGAGTATGGGGGGAGGTTGAGTACAGTGAAGAGTGGGTGATCTGTAAACCAGTTGTGGACCAAAGCAGCCCTATGGAAACTAACATTGTCCCATATGATGACGTATCTGGTCTGCTCTGGTCTCTGAACATTAGTGAACATGTCATGTAAGGTGTCCAGGAATGTAATAATGTGTGCAGTGTTATATGGGCCCAGGGTTGCATGATGGTGAACAACACCATTTTGACTTATAGCTGCACACATAGTTATGTTACCACCACGTTGTCCTGGGACATTGATAATGGCACGGTGTCCAATAATGTTCCTGCCACGTCTCCTTGTCTTAGTGAGGTTAAAACCAGCCTCATCCACAAAAAACTGCTCATGACCCATGACATCTGCCTCTAGCTCCATCACTCTCTAGACAAGACAAAACAAATTCAGCACAGCAGGCCCATGCACAGCACTACAGTATGCACTTCCAGATTCAGTACCAATGATACTATAACTTACCTGCACATAGTCATATCGCAGCTGTTTTACACGTTCACTGTTTCTTTCAAAAGGTACTCTGTAGATTTGTTTCATTCGGATTCTGTTGCGAGCAAGTACACGACCTAATACAGAAATGCTCACATTGTGTATGTTTTGGAAGGTGGTGTCATCCTCAATTATGCGCTGCTGAATTTCTCGTAGCCTTATGGAATTTTTTGCAATCACCATATTGACTATATGGGTTTCTTGTTCTGCAGTGAACATTCTTCCTCTGCAATTCTGTAAAGTAACAATTTCAGTATTTTTACATCTATGGTATTGTTGTGTTTCTCATTAGAATATGGCAGTGCTACAAATCTTAGTGCAAAGTGACTGTACTAACCGATTCTCATTTCGAAATGTCCTTATGATGCTTGCTACAGTGTAGCGGCTCAAGTTAGGGGGAACCCGTTGGCCAGCTTCCCTCAGGGTCATTCCATGGTTGATTCCATGGTCCACTATTGTAGCTCTGATGTCATCAGTAATTCTATTTCTTACTCTTCTTACCCTTCCTCTTCCCCCTCCTCGTCCTCCTCTTGCTCCTCCTTGTCCTCTTCCTCTAACTTTACATCCACGTCCTCTTCCTCGGCCTCCTCTAATTCTCACTCTTCTCACTCTTCCTGCTCCCTCCATTGTACTCCACACGGACAGCTTACCTGTAGCTTATTTATAGTGCCTAGGCAATTATCTAAAACAGTTTTCACATGTGACAGTGTGCCAGACAGTTGGCAAAATAGTGTAAATAATAGCCATAAATGTGTATAGTTTTGCTAGGAGTGTGTTGATCATTTGGAAATTGAGTGTAAAGAGTGCTGTGCAGTGGATTGTACCTACAGTTTTGCAAAGTGTGTGTTACAAAATTGCAAACTGAGTGCAAAGCAGTGTTTGTGCTTTTAGTTTTGCAAACTCAGTGAGTGGTTTTGCTATAAGTATTAATAGTTTTAGAAATTGTGCTATAAGAATCACAGTTAGGGTTTAAGCATTCAGAAAAAACTGTAACTTGACAGTGAAAGAAAAAGAAATATAAAGGATAATATTTTTGTCTTCAAGTTAATCAATATTAAACGTTTGTGTCCTAAACTATTGAATAACAGCAATATAACAGTATTGAAAACATTTTAAGTAATTTGTCCTTGTTTACCTGCATATGACCAAAACCCATCCATGTAAAACAGAAATAATAAACAACATGCTGCTTTTCGTCTTCAGTATCAGAGAAAAGTTGATTTAAAATATTAGTCCCTTCTTGTTAAACTGCACACACATTTGTTGGCGTTTATAACATGATATTGCTAAGAGTATCTCATGAACTGATAAACTGTGGGTCATCTGGATATGTTTTTACATGATAAATGCACTGCTGCTTATCAATAAAATATTGATTGTTTTTCAAAAACATTTCAGAGTTTGACCATTGTACATGTACACATTTCTGAATTTGATTCTTTGAATTATGTGAGAGTGAACAGACAGAAAAAAAGACTTCTGTTGTCATTAAACTGATATGAGATACCACAATATAAACACAAATCAACTGAACATGCGCAAGAACATGACACACCGTCTTTAATTCTGCCTTTAATACTTCTGTAAATCACAACATAATCATAGCGTTAATACATCCAAGATGATTCTAAATATCTTCATTTTAAATTAGAGCATTGAAATGTTTTCTACAGTATTTACTGACAACAGTTTCTATACAAATGTACATCCCTACAGTCACAGAAATTACAAACATACATACAGCACTGTACAGAAGCCCTCCTAAAACAACTACAGATATACATATCAGCTTTTCGTCTTTATAAAATAAAAAGTAACTTTTACGTAGACTCTCTAGTGACTGTGAGAAGAGCAGATGAATGAGGAGATCTCAGAAGACCCAGCTGACAGGAACCCACTGATGGTCTGTGTTGAGTCTGTCTAACGCTCTCCTGAGGTTTCGGTACGCGCCGTCCAGGTTATCGTTCACAATGCTCAGGTCAAAGTAATGACTGTAGGCCCTGTGGATCCTTTCGCTTTCATCCACGGTTCGTTTCAGCTCAGAGTCCTACAGAGAGACACGACATCTATCTTTAACATCTGTTTTATAATTATTCTATTTTGTAGTAAAATACCAGTTTCTGGTGAATTGCTAATTGGTGGTGTTAATGTGAAGTGCTTAGAATGAAAAGATTTACTGTCATCTGTTTAGTCACGACTCTGGCTTCAATGGCGGATCTGTTCATGTCCTTCAAAACCTCAAAGTTTGGAGCTTCGATGAAAACCACGTATGGAAGAAACTCTGCTGTTCTCAAGACTTTCAGAGCCTGTGTGAGAATAGTGTCAGAAAGAAATGTGTCTGTTTGCTTAGTCTTATTGTTTAAATATAAATACTTAATAAAAGACAGTAAAGCAGATTACAACAAAGAAATATTCTGAATACAACAGAAAATAATATAGACAGTAAAAAAGTCTATTGGGCAAGAAATCAAATTTTGAATTTTTTATGTACATAAATGTGTGTAATTTGGATTCTTTTATGAATGTGGGACTACTTTTCTAAGCAGATAAACTTGTAGTAGGATGGTGTTTGCTCAACACATCATAATATCATCAAACACAAAATGTTTGTGTTAAAACTGTGTGATGTCCTGAAAAAATAAATGGCCACCTGTGGATTGACATCCAGAATGCAAATCTTCCCAGAGTCCACAACCTCATGAATGGAGTCGATTTTGGTGCCGTACAGATTTCCATCATATTCACCATGTTCCAGAAATCGTCCACTTTTAATATCTGCTTCCATCTCGCTGCGAGACATAAACAGATACATCTGGCCTTCCTTCTCATCCACCTTTGGTTTACGAGATGTGTCTGTCCATAGGGATGGAAAGGTTTCACATAAGCATTCCTAATAATCTGACTTACAACATATATGGTTTACAGCATGCTGTATAGAATATACATGTTTCATTAAAGATGACGTGTGTCATTTTATATGCGTTACTTTATTATACAGAGACTGTCATTGGTTGATTTGGTGTAAAGTGTTTTTGGCAGTGGGTTAAACATGCCCACACAGCACAACCTGCTGACAGCTGAGAATAATTAGTGTGTCTGAGAAAAATAGTGCAGAAAAGGGTAAAAACAATACAAATCGCTTTCAATGGCTATTTTTAATATATAATTAATTGCATGGGAAAGCTTATTTTATTTTTTATAATTACACATTTTAATTATTGTGTACACATTTATATATTAAATGAATATTTATATAATAATTAGACATTGCCATGGGAGCTCTATGAATTCTTTGCTGGAGGAGTCACTAAACATCAGTCAAGTTTTATAAAAAATATGTGTTTGGGACAGTGTTTGGGAGATCTACACTCTTAAAAAGTGATGCCAAAGAAGAAGCGTTTTTGGACAAGCTTCTTTTTGGTCAAACATTTTGTCATCTAAAGAACCACAACCTTTTAAGAAACAGAAAGGCTGTTAAAGATTCTTTATGGAACCATTAAGCCAAAGATGTAAGGCACCTTGATTTTTAGTGTATGAAAATGAAAAAATAACACACTTCACCTTCAATGAACACAACATAAGTTTAAAACTTAAATATGAATAAAAGCATATGCATGTACTGACAGGGGGTGGTGGTGCCATATCGATGCGGTTCTGACACCAGAAGTTTATTCTTTAAGCTGCGACGGCCCACGCCCTGCGCTCCAATCAGAACCAGCGTCTTCCTGCGAAACGGAGGAACTTTGGCCACTTCCTCGTAGATCCTTAACTCGTGCCGATCAAACTCTGGTATGGTGAAAAGAGCTCATCTTTCTTTAGTCTGATATAGTCACCATCCATATCAAATAGATTGTCAGTTTCATTTCAGTGTGACTTTAATAGAGGAAATCACCTGATGATTCATTTTTTAATCATTTATTTTTTTCGTTTTGTGGGTAAACACGTTTCAAATATGTTTCATTTGATAAACTTGCTGGAATGGAACTGACTTTGCTTGACACGCCAACACTGTTGTTTTATACTGTAAATTCAGTGTGATATCAAATCTGTACACACAAACTCACTGAACTCACAACAAAGATCACAACAACAGAGACTATGAGCATGACACATGCGCCTTTAGACACACGGCAGACAGTGTTTACCAGCATTCTTGGTGGTCAAGTACATCATCTTCTTCTTCTTTTTACCCCCCATCCCTGCACACAGAGGCCCTGCGGACATCAGCACACATGCCGGTAATATACACACATACAACACATATTGCACAACTACCCGTTTCTACCCTGAGAAGTTCATACGAATTTTAGTTTAATAACCACTGCACAGTATTTTGTAATACAATTACACTGATCCAGAATGCTGATTTTGCTTTAATCTTCCTCCAGGGGGCGATACTTATTAAGGTTTAGTGTGATGATGTCATGCCGTTGGACTGAACATGAGGAATTCAATTTTACTTGATGTTTTATGTTAATAATACATCATGCAAGTTTCATAGCTTAAAACAACCTCCTCGTCAATAAAAAAGCATTTATGTAATCAAGATTCATCTAGATATTGGTGATTTGTGATGTCACACTGACAAATTCATTTGCATACCACCATCCCTACAGCAAGACAACAACGCCCACTTTTACATCATCCCATCGCTGGCCTCATAAGAACAATTTTTAATACATTTAACAGCATTAAAAGAAAAAGTAAATCTGATCTGTGTGCTGTGTTGTACCTGTGTTGGCGAGCTCCAGATCTCTCTTGACAAATGCTTTTCTCTTCTCCTCCAGCAGCTGACTGGGGATCAGACCAGCACTGCCTCCTTCCAGATGACACGCCTACAGGTGACATCAGACTCAACATCAACAAAAACGTTTGGAACAGGATAAGGGTGAAGTGTCGTTACTTGACAAACGAAGAGCATGTCTGAATATCCGTACACACCTGCCACCAGTTAGGGTCCTCCTGATTGAAGATCTGAAGGACGTCTCCACTGCTGAATTTCAGTCCGGCCTCTTTACAGGGGATGAGGTTGTCATGAGTGGGGTCATAGTCAAAGTGACACTTTACAAAGGCCTAGAGAGAGACATCAGCACAAAGAAATATTAATGGGAAGAGGATTAGTATTTTAACCTTGTTTTGGACAGATTTACATAGTCTGAAAGGCATAAAATTAAAATGAGCTTTTATACTTCCCTGCTTGTCATTATGTTCATTCTGCTGTAAAGCTGCTTTGAAACAGTGCTACATTGTTAAAGCGCTATACAAATAAACTTGAACATGAACTTAAAATTAGCATTTATACATTTGGCAGGCACTTTTTTCCAAAGCAGTGCATTCAAGCTATACATTTTTTAATCCATATATATGAATTCTATAAGAATGGAAAACTTTGGGAAAGTGGAAAACTTTTCCACTGTAACACAACGCTTTACCAGTTGAGTTAAACAATGAAATAATCATTATGTCATTTAAAACCTGCATGACTTTTTGACATAACTTGTTAGCTATAATAACTTTACAATACAATAACTTTGAATGACAAACAGATCAAAATTTAAGCCACTATAGGCAAATATTTTTTCTATTCCAGCTTAATTCTGAAATATATTTTATATTTTTATTCATGCGTATAATAGGCTTTACACATAGTTGATGCAATAGTAATATTGTATTATTGTATAACTATTACCATAGTATAATACAATATGTTATTATAGGTAATAATTGACATTAAACTTTCTTTTTTCTCAACCATTTATAGAGGGCAAAATTACCAGCAAACATTTCTGTAAGAAAGAAAGTCATACAGCAACATAGAGGGTAAATTATGGCAAAAGTTTCATTTTCTTGGTGAACTATCTCTTTAAAAGAGAGAAAGAAAGAAGGGAGAGAGCGAGCAAGCGAAAGAAAGAGAGAGAGAGAGAGAGAGAGAGAGAGAGAGAGAGAGAGAGAGAGAGAGAGAGAGAGAGAGAGAGAGAGAGAGAGAGAGAGAGAGAGAGAGAGAGAGAGAGAGAGAGAGAGAGAGAGAGAGAGAGAGTCATAATCTCCAGTTGTCATGGCAACAGGAGTCACCTGCCCTCCAGTGGAATGTTGCTTTGAGGTATTGGATCACATGAAAAATATGTCTGGATTACTTACATCATTTTCAGAGCTCACACATACACACACCAAGATCAATAACAAACATCCACACACAACACAACACTGCTCCAAGCCAAGACAAGCCAACAATATCAACAAACAAACACAGCAGCTATTCCAAACAACGCTGTGATGTCCAGTTTCATGTTGGCAGCAAGGACAGGAATCTGTCTGTTTATTTTAAAACACATAAAGACGTTCATAGACGAGACCTTCTGAATATGACGCTTTTCAGTCCTGCTTTAAATGAAATTCACTATCTTTTTGCTTATTATTCAAGCGTCTGGTGGTCTGTCTGCCACTAGCAAAGATAAAAGACTTAAAAATGCTTTTTGAATGTTGAAGGTGGATAATAACTATAGTAAATATAGAGGAACGTTTTAAAGTGCAGAGTTGCAGATTGTCTCAGTATGTGTGGAGACTCTATGAGAAATACGCAGAGCGATCTGGCACGGCCGACTAATCTCCCAGCATGCTGTGGTGTGGAGACAGGTGCCCAATCCTGTCTGTGCCAAAATATCAGTTTAAAGAACATGACTTATTGCACTGTGGCGGTGAAATAATATGGGTTTTACTTAAATGACTGATATAGATACAGATCACTGAAAAACAGGGTATATGTGATATATAAGCTATTATAAAACATCTAGTTCTAGTCAATAGTGAATGGTCAATTAGTTTTATTCATGATAAATCACTGGATAACTTGTGTTACTGTACTGTAGTATTGTGAGTCTGTGTATTTTGTTTCACTCTGTCTATTATAAATATGTGTGTGGTACTATACCTGGCGTGGTGTGTGTGGTTCTTGATAACTGGGGAGGATTTTCAGCACCACACTGCCGCTGGACTCCTTCAGCATGTTCTGAAGAACTTTCGGGTCACTCCCCACCTCTTTACCGTTCACCTCTTTGATGATGTCACCCACATGCAGAAGCCCCTGCTGGTCAATCATGCCGCCGTGCAGGATCCGAGCGATCACCAACTCTCCACCCTCCACCCGAAACGTCACGCCCTGCGAGAGAAAACATGACGAATGATGAGTTTCACCTCGCTTCATAACATGGCAAACTTATTTGGACTGATTTATATTTATCAATTATTAGGGGAGAAGCAAGAGTAAAACCTTAAAAAACCTAATACGAAGAAAATGTATACATTTAAATACCATTACTATAAGGTTGTATTTGTTAACACTAGTAACGTATTAGCTAACAAGAACTAACAATGAACAAAATATTTTTACAGCATTTTTTTTACAACCCTGTTTCAGTACCACATAAAATAAAATAAATTAAAATTAGAGATAAAACTTGAAATTAATTAAAATTACATTATACCTAAAACTTTAACTTTAATCACATATTGCTAAAGTTTTATTCTCATAATTTTTACTTTTTAATTTGAAAATTATTTTCTAAAAATAATACAATGTTAATCTCAATTTTTTTTAACGTGACACTAATCTTCTTTAGCATTAAATAAATTAAATGCTGAAATTAACATGAACTAAGATTAATACATGCTGTAGAAATATTATTCATGTTCATTTATTATATAGATCCATTTAGTTCATGTTAACAAATGCATTGACTAATGTTAACAAATACAATATGTGTTACCAATTTTTTTTTATATCAAAATGCACATCCAGAATTGTGTGACAAATTTGCTAATAGGCACGATACATTTCACGTTTAAAATACATGATGTGCAGGTTTTGAACCAATGAGATTTCTCTGGGGGCGGAGCCTCCCAGTGTGACACCAATGTAAAAAAATGAATACGTAAAAAGCAAATACATTTGGTCTAATTCAGTCCAAAATTGAGCACAGCAGAACTCACCAGATGCTCTCCAGACACTTTGCGGATTCCCACCATCCTGATGGCATCAGGGGGGACGGGCTGGTTGTTAAAGGCGGGGTCCATAAATGCACAGGGGCTGGGGGGCGGAGTCTCAAAACTTTTGGATGCTACAGAGTCATGCGTTTCAAGTAAAGACTGTAAAGAGAGCACAGATATTTGTCTGTGTTTCTATTGTTTGATTCTTTGAAAACAGCTTTTCTATTTGTAATATTTGTTTGGCTAAATCTGCAGTGTCTTTTACCTGAAAGTGTGGCTCTTTAAGGATGTAGGAGAGCTCTTGAGCCGCCTGACTGTGAGGTGTGAGGGGTGTGAGGTCTTTCAGGATATCCTGCACCAGCTCCACATTATTATCCCTCACCGCTTCAAGCTTCGGCTCTTCAAAGCGTTCACGTGACTAAACATACATAAAAATACATATAAATGTCTCTTTACATTGGCATCATAAGATTTCTTCAGCTCAGATGCCCTGTCATGACAAACCCAAGGAAGTGAAACTACTGTACTCAAGGTTTTCATTTTATTAAGTGGATTTGGAAGTCGAGTGATGTACTGTAACTCAAGCTCTGCTGATAACCACAGAAAACAACAGCGGCTTGTTCCTGATGTCTGATTCATCAATAAATCATTATTTGCAATGAAACAGTAAAACCAAGAGATTCAGCCATATAGCTCTTGGCATTGTTATCTAAGGTATTGGATGAATTCAATTCAATGTAAAGGATGGACATTTTCAGACTCTGGACATCAGTTTTTTTCTGTTTTTGTAACATGCAAAAATCGTCTTTAAGCGTATCAAAAAGCTTAATGCCAACATGCTAGACACATCAAAGAGATATTCTTCTCTTCTTTGGTAACTTACAGAAAGTTGCTAAAGTCTTTCATTTTATATCACATATCTCTCAAAGTCATGCTTGTATTTTCTGTCTTATTTTTTACGTTTATTTCAATGTTAGTGAAAAAATGAATGTGTCTCTTTTGTATCATATCATTATAAACAGAGCACACTTTTTCTTTCTCCTATATATTTAATGTAGTGTCTATTTATCAATACGTTACTTCTAGAGCTGCTTTTTATCTTTCCAAGTTGTAAAAAGCATTATACAAATAAACTTGTACTTGAGTTGAGGATGTCATTGATTGACAATCCCAAAACAACTGCACATGAGACTGATTACAAAGAGATCAATATTAGTCAATATCTTTTATAATAGTTTATTATTCTCTATATCATAAACAGACAGTTCTGGTTACCTATTAACTTTAGTTCACTATAATTTTAGTCTCTTCTGGCAGAAAGATGTCACTTAATAAATCTTCTTATACATCATTAACTGCATAAAATCTTTTTCGAGAAAGGAGATTTGAACAAAATTCACTGCGGCACACAGAAAGTATGGTCAAAGATGACAAATTTGGTATGGCCAACAAATGAAAAAACCACATGACAATTATTTGGACTTCGGGTGACTCACCACAGGACTCTCCATGATGCCCTTCAGAAAGATGAGGTCCAGATCATTGGCTGTGGTGGAGCTGGTGCTGTCGCTCAGAGTATCCAGAAGACTCTGCATCGCTGAGAAGACGGAGGAAAAAAGACATCTTCAATAGATAGTGTTAATAGAGCGACCAGAGACTGACACGTTATCCTTAAGAGCAGATGTTTTCCTGTGTTTTCCTGTCTTTAAATTCTCACATACAACATATAAATGAGTAATAATGAAAACAGCTCTGAAACATCTGCTCCTTCTAACGTATTTTAAAAGCGAGCTGGTGAAATCTTAGCTGTGAATGTCTCTGTAACCATCTGCACATAAAGACGATGATTTGAGATTTAGACGAGCACAGCACGAGTCAATCATCCAGCGGTGTTTTACTGATACAGTAGGTACACTGAGCGATTCGCTCTCCAATTGCACATTAATGAACCAAAAGCTCATTTTACTCTTCCATCAGATTTACACAACAATGAGCTCATCTCCATGATGATACTTATGCACTGTGACAAAGTGAAATGTTTCTGTTCTCTTCGACTCGCTTTGTATACTTTTACATATGTTTGGACATGTGCATTACGCAACGTTCACATGCTGATATAGTTCATTTATTAGCAGGAACAGAGTTTATGTATGTGGCCTAAAAAACATTCACACATGGCTGAGACACGTTTTGTTAACAAGCCACCCCCCAAAAAGTCATACCAAAAATATATTAATGAATTAAATAAAATAAATAGGATCATGGACACTATGTGCTGGCTTAAGTTTGAACGAACACGAAGTCTTCGTAGCGTTTTATAAGAAAATAACAACAAGCCCAAAAACAACATTCACATTAAAAAATTAGGTCTGTAAAACACAAGAGAATTGTGAAAAAAATTTTATTTGATCTTGCACTGAATTCAATTTACTATATGTTGATTTCATATAAAAAAAATAATTGTACATACACAGGATAATTACAATAATAAAAACAGTAAAAAATATTTTTTCCACATTATAGTACTAAGAATTATTTTTGGTTGAATTTATTTTATCAAAAGAATTTATTTGGTTGTTTATTGCATAACTGTAATAAAATCTAATTTGAAGAGAAATGTTCTAATTACTTTTGAAATATTGTCACAATGCAGATTATTTAGTTTTTAATTCTCTTTAGGCTAAGAGATAATATGCTTCGTTTTAATGCCTTTTATCATTTTATTTCCTTGATTTTCCTGTTTTGAGGTGACATTTTACTTTAGATCTAATGATCATGTTATGCAATTTTACCATGAGAATTAAACAATGAAAGTACAAAAAGAGAATTACAGCTTCACATCAAAAATCCCCACATGACACAGACAGAAAATAGAGAATATTAAAGTTGTGATGGTGATTTATTCTGATATATATCCGAGTGAAGTGGCTTCTAAAATGATGAAAACAATGTAGGGATGGACTTGATTTGTTCGGGTATAGAGTAAGAGTAACACAAATAATAAAACATCTCATTGCTCAAATGAATTGATGATCAGAAATGAATATTGGTTATCTTTCTCTTACTCAAACGAACTCCATCTCTGCTTGACATCCAGCTAAACAAATTCACTCTGTCTGAAAATTTGGTTACCATCACATCAATTTATTTAGTTAAATACTATTTCTTGGTCAATCTAACACAATTATCTCATTCACTTGCAAAAGTACTGTTTTAAATTGTCATACAGTTATTTTCAGATTTTTGTATCTTTCATTTTTTCTTTATCCTTAATAAAGCTCCAATTCTGTGACTGTTTGTTTCTCATTTTAATAACCTTGTTTAGGATCACTTCACATATTTAACTTCCACAAGCTTACAAAAGCAACTCATTTCAAATCATAAGCTTGTGTTACACTGAAATGAGCTCATACTTCATTCTGAAAACTCAACCAAACATAGAATTTATCACAGACAGTTTTACATTTACCATCATTAGAGTTTCTTTGTGCAGCAGATATCATGACATCTTCCTTTACAATTAGTAAAGAAGATGTATTTCTAAATGAATTTTAGACTAATTTATGCAGTGAAGTGCTAAAAACTCATCATTTATATCTGCAAGTTATCATTTCATTGTAAGCTGTCATTCCCTAGAGTCCTAATTATTACTCACATTTACACCCGTCCCATTTCTTTAACTCTGCATGAAGATGTCTTCAATGACATTTTAATTACATATTTTAAAACCCCTCGTGAGTTTTTCTCATTCTCCTTATTTTACATGTCTTTTGCATTTGCAGTCTAGTCTTAAATCTACTTCTTATCAATCACACTAAACCTAATCAAGACTATTTCATAATGTATAATGTATCGTAATGTATCATTTCAAATTCACATTATGATTAAAGATTACAAAGAGATGTTCTGACTAACACCAGAGCACAAAACCAGGATCATCTATTACAATTGTGTCTATTAAATAATTTGTGTACGTAAATAACATAAAAATTTGTGTATTTTTCAACATTTGTATCTTTATTGATAAAAACATCAGCTAAATGAATAACTGTTACAGTTATTCACGCATGTTAGAAAATTTAACACACATCACATTTTCCTCTATTAATTATATCTCAATCTCACTGTAATTCTGAATAACAGTCACGGAAAAGGAATAATAAAGAGGGAAACATCTCACCTTTACATTAAGAATCATTTAGCCATTTTCTCATGAATATGTGCTTTCTGATGTTTTTAACTGAATGTGTCAGTACTGTTATTCATGTTTTATAGACAGCAGATCTACTGTACACAGGTGTATAGACATGTGTGTGTTGTGTGTATTGAATGAAGTCATGCACACAGGTTGAATATTTATTTATAGGACGAGGCTTCTGACAAAAACATTTGTCAATATATTGTCAGCATCTCTATAGTGGCACTTTTTTTTTTAAATGAATGAATGAAGTTTAAATGAATGTGATCCAAAAGAGTTTCAATTTCTGTCTTTATTAAAGGATTATGTGTGTTGTTTCAAACCTCTATACTGCTAAAATTGTCACAAATGGCAAATTTTTTTTATAGATAAAGTAAATAAGTACTTTATTTATCCCCTGCAGGGAAGTTACGACAGAAGTAACGAGGGAACATGATTATATTAAAGCTAAAAAAGCTAAGAATTAAATCTGTAACTTTGTTGTTAAAGATAAACTAAAATCAGCCATTGAAGTACATGAACATCATTGTCTGTCTCCTTACTCTGACTCACAAATTCTGACTTTAGCACATGTTCAAATTGGTATCCTAAATCTATTTCAAACCTTTTGAAGCCATACAGTAGCTTGTAAAAAGACTTGTAAAATATGTCCTTCCAGAACTGAATCAGTCCTTTTAAAATATTTAATATTTGGTCCAAAGATGAAAGTCATGCAGCTTTCTAACAATATGAGGGTGAGTAAAAACAAAATTTTTATTTTGGGGTAAAAAGAGTTTGTGAACAATCCTTTATACTGTTTCTACAGATCTGAAGAAACCGCATTACACAGCATGTATTGGTGTTTTTTGTGTGAAGATGCGGTAGTGTGTATCCCATGTTTAAAAGATTGTATTTTGAACCTTGAAAGAAGAGAAAAAGAGAGAGAACAAAGCAGAAAATAGAGAAGAAAGCTTGGAAATGATGGAAGTTGGCAGACTCTCTCTCTCTCTAGGCAGCCGTAGCAAACACAGGAAGGGCTCACATGCACAAAGCTAATTGGACTCTGGTTTGTCACCTCTAATGTGCCCTTTACTGTCTGTGTCTGTCCTCATACATCGCACAAACGCGCACACACACACACACACACATATAATGCATTATAGTTGTGTTTATAATACAGTATTCATTTTATAAATCTTATCAGTTTGACTTACATTCATCATAAACATTATGAAAAAGATACAAAACTCCACATTAAAACCACAAGCTTATCAGGAGCTGAAGAAATCTTAAAGTCTTTCCCTCTTACCTTCTGCACTCTCTAAAGATCTCATTGATTTAAACTCATCCAGAGACAATCTGTTAAAGAGACTCCCAGGATTTAGAGTTCAGTCTCTCTCTCTCTCTCTCTCTCTCTCTCTCTCTCTCTAAACCTGTTTCTTCTCATTCACTGGCACTAAATCCTTTTCTTCTGTTTCTCTCTTTTTTTCACCTCTTTGACGTCAGCGTCAATTACCAGAAAGCCCCCCCACCTGATTATCCCTCACTTGTTCCTTCCTAGATCGATCATCTCCTCCTGCTGGACAGTCTCTTGGTGGGTTTGTAACACTTTTATAACATTTATACAGGAGGTTTGAGGCATGTTCAGCAGGGCAACTTTACATTGTCTCTTATCATCCTTCAACTTTAACAGCACAGATTTCAAACACACAGATTCCTGCGTGTGTCTGTCATCCATAGTGAATCTGTCTGTCCATATGTTTACTGTCTAATACAGTCACAGCTCTCAATCTCTTCAATATCATGAAACAAAAATCAGTGAAGCAGAATCTTTCATTTCCTCTTTACTATGAGGTTTCTGTAAGAACAGCTGACTCACTTCTTGTCACTGCTCATGATTTCTTTTGTGGACTGATGGTTTAAGAAATCATTAATACAGCGTTTCTTACCTGAGTCAGAACTGGCAGATGCCACGGGCATTTTTGTTGTCTTGCGTGTCTGTGTGTGTATCAGATGTATCTGTTGGCAGCTGGAGAGATAAGAGAAAAACAACTTTATCACACGGTCAGCACAAGCCTTTTCCATAAATTCACCCTGCAGAAGCCACACAATACGTTATACGTACTTTTTATTCATTATTTTAACTATAAAGCTTCCAGTTTCAGCTAAACAAAAACCTGACTTGTGATCATTATATGTTTGTTAAATGTTTTTGTTCTCTGAAGTTCTCTGAAGTCCCAAAACTGACAGATTAACGGCATTTAAGTTTAAGATTAAGTGCATGAGCTAACTTAACAGAAGAAATAAAGAAAGACATTTTTTAGAAATAAAGAAATCCAATACATGCATTACTGAACAGGCGGTTAACACCAGCAAACATGTGAAACCATATTCAGCTACAATCTACAGCATGAAGGATATGCAGCACAAAACATTTGAACACATTTGTCATTATACAAACATGAATACATTTGGATCCACACACAGCTTAACTACACTTCATAGTGAAGAATTCAAAACACACACACAAACACACACTGTATAGCTCTGACTGAAGCTGTTAAACTCTGACTGTGCATCTCAGCAAGACTTAGCATAGCTGAATGAGTGTGTGTGTGTGTGTGTGTGTGTGTGTGTGTGTGTGTGTGTGTGTGTGTGTGTGTGTGTGTGTGTGTGTGTGTGTGTGTGTGTGTGTGTGTGTGTGTGTGTGAGAGAGAGAGAGAGAGAGAGAGAGAGAGAGAGAGAGAGAGAGAGAGAGAGACAGCTTGAGTAAGCATGTGTGAATGCTCCAGTGCTCTTTCCCAGTCTCCATAACTTACTGTCAAAATCAAAACCTGGCAACAGAAACACAAAAGCATCTGAGGACAGAAAATAACGTGGTAAAGCAGGTGAAATGTTGGCCAGTGTTCATTAGTAAAATTGTGTTTATTTGTAGATCTGTTTGTTTGTACCTGATTTAACCTGATAAATGTCACTGCACATATTGAGGTACACATGAACATCTTTCTTTTACACATGAACATCTTTCTTTTACACATGAACATCTTTCTTTTACACATGAACATCTTTCTTTTACACATGAACATCTTTCTTTTACACATGAACATCTTTCTTTTAGGTATTTAAAAAGTTTATGTTTATTGTTCTGAAAATATTTATTTAAATATTTATTCTTAGACCTTTTCATCAGTATATAGTTTGTCATGATTAGATTAGAATTAAAACTATGAAATATTAAAGTAAATAGTAAAAAAACACCTGTTCCACCTGTGGAACAGTGACAGTAAACAGGTTAATAGCATACAAATTACTTCATTATTACTTTATTGTTTAGTTTACAAAGGTGCACAAAACTCTAAATGTTTTGACTGAAAATAAATCAAAGTGACGTAAAATGACATGGCAGATCACTTGTAACTGATATGATTATGAAGACCAAAATCAAATCAAATTTATTAGACAAAAGATAC
Organism: Beaufortia kweichowensis; assembly: GCA_019155185.1. Taxonomy (NCBI): domain Eukaryota; kingdom Metazoa; phylum Chordata; class Actinopteri; order Cypriniformes; family Gastromyzontidae; genus Beaufortia; species Beaufortia kweichowensis. The sequence goes on from CM032808.1 coordinate 2,096,268, forward strand.
TATCTCATCAACCAGTCAGTCTCTGCATATGCATACTGCATACCAACATAATGACTGTGTGCTGCCATCCACTGAGGCATGTCTCTTTTACTGTCTCTCTTTCTCTAACATGTCTGTTTTAACATCTGCTTCCGTAGGACTCATACAGATAATTACATCTCTTTATACCAGAAGGACTAGAAAAGCATCTCTTTCACTGAAAGAGAAAACAACTAAATACAGCTTACATCCTGATGTGCTCTATTCACTCGTAACAAAGTTTAAAACTGTCTTAACAATAAATTAAATCTGAAAGGACATGATGGTCCACAGCCCATAACCCAGCTGGATTAATGCACATTTCTGAAACAATTAAGTAATTGTTTAATTTAAAGTAAGAGCAAACTTTGACGTTCCTAATCTCATTATCAAATTTTAGCCTGGTTTTCACAGGCAGGGTGACGTGTTTGTTCTATAAAATTGCTTTGCAACAATGCAAAATTTATAAAAGCATCATAGAAATAAATCTGGACATAACTGAATCTAACATAGCGAAGCAAAGCTTGAGTTTGTGTTTTCTGGCAGGTGTAAGGATGAAGTCAAATGAATTACGTCACCGGTTTAACTGTGCTTATAAAATGAACATCAATTATTACAGAGGACCTTCCGCCGAAAGATGCATTGTCATGCTTTGGTGTTTCTCTTCAGGAAACTGCAGCATGTCTTATAGTAGCACATTAAACAGAGATCTGACATCTGTAACAATCATAAAACACTAAATTTACAAGCATAACCAAATGTATTTTAATATGCTAACAAACATTCAAACAGGCACAAATCCACAGGTCCCTAAGAATCTGAGCTATAAATATCTCTATTCAGTTTCCATAGGTCAGCCTCTCATTACTTTACATTAGAAAACGGTTGTAACCAAGACAACCTTAAGCGCCTGTCATGCACACGCACAGCTTATTTCCCTTCTTATGTTCTGCTTTATGCTGGTTGGCCATAGCAACAACAGCGATTGCATTAAATAATAATTATAGCCTAACATACACCAATATGGCGATATCCACTGAGTAGAGGATTAAACTTACGCTGACAGTTCACCTTCATGTCATTTCAAACCTGTATGACTTTCTCTCTTCAGCAGAACACAAAAGAAGATATTTTGAAGAATGTTGGTAACCAAAAAAACATTAACCCCCATTGACTTCCATTGTATGAACACAAAACCACTGAGACCATTTCTTAAAACATCTTCTTTTGTGTTATACTGGAGAAAGAGTCTTATACAGGTTTTGAATAACATGAAGGTGAATAAATGATGATGAGAGAAAATAACAATCACACACAACAGCAGGGATGTTAATCATTAAAGCATCCTCCAAAGGGACAGAAGATTTAGAGGAATGCTTTAGTAAATTAAGAAGAGCACTCTGTGTGTTTATTATTGTCATTGTGTTATTTGCAGCGTTTATAAGATAATATTTTTATAAAAAAAGCCAAAAAAGCCCTAAAATCCCTCTCTTAAACATGCACAGACTCTTTAATTTCTTACTTATAGAATTTTGTCTTTCTTGTAATACAAATACATAAAAAAATCTTAAATCAGGATACATTTTATTGATAATCAAAAACCAGGTGAAAAACCAGATGAAAATCAGGCTAAAGTCTAAAAATCTGAGATAACGAGCATCAAAGTTAGATTTCACCTATTAATTTATCATGATTTAAATCTTTGACATAATCTTACTCAGATATCAAAGATATCAAAGTTATATTTTCAGAATGTTCCAAACAATATTTAGAAATTATGTAGAAAACAGTAAATCACAAAAAATTACTTTGGCTGGGTTTTCACAGGCATTATATTATTTGTGAGTTTATGCTTAAAACAAGCAAAAATATATGACAATGTATTTCAATAAATCTACTGGCAGATATACTTGCTTGTTTTAGGCTAAAATTACTTAAATTCGAAGAGTTAATATCTTATGTCACTTTCCTTATAAGAAAATGTGTATTTAGCAAGACAAAAACACAAAGTCAGAAATGTATTTTTTGCAGTGAGTAAGGATTAAAGGATCATTCTCACAATTTTATAACTGTGTATTATATTACAGTTACTAATGAAGTTACCGGCCAAATGGTCATTTGATGCTTGCTGAGTGTTAATTAAAAAATGTTTAATATTTTTTTATATTATAGAATCCAATTATGTAGTCAATATTTTTTTTTTAATTTGTATTAAACTAGACAATTTAGAATTGTTTAATGACCCTATCCTATTTACAATACGTTTGCTAAATCAAGCACTATTTAAATTGTCTATATTTAGGGTTTAAGGTTACATTTGTGCAGAAGACATGATTGAAAGTTAATGTTGTGTGCCTTGTTAAGGATAAGTGATAACTTGAGTCAGAATAATAGAGAAACTTGATGGTGAGCAGGGTTCAGTAATCACCCACCCAGATTACCCCATCAGCCACACAGCTCACTTGTTTTCTCTTGATGCTCATGAATGTTAATACTGTGTTAAACAGCTGTGCTAAAGATACGTACACACACACAGAGTCACGCACACAAGCTCAATTAGCTTAAACAAAAGCAGTCAGGCCATCAGATGACAGCGGGAGGTCAGCACTAACTCCAGTGTAGCGACAGTTCTCCGACTGCGCAGCTGCAGCGACTGTTGCCTGGCAACACATCAAATCCCGAGAGCTGCTACTACAGGCTGTATCTGAATGGAGCAAAAGAACTAGAAAATTACAAAGTGAATCTTGTTAATAGTGCGCTGCACTTAGGCAAGTCATTCAGAAATGATAACTGATGTTCTTTATTAAGTGCCTGTGACAAGACAAGATTTACGTTTGTGGTCATCTTTCAGAAGTCATTTTTTCATTTTTTCTTTAGCGGCTGTTGGGTCTCTGATAGGGCGATTTACAATGCACCGTGCCATCTGGTGCATGATATATTGCCGCACATGAATGACCACAAACCTGTTCATCATTAAAAAGTCCATCATTATTTACTAATCAATAATTGAATAGCAAAACCTTATAGCAATTCATGATTTTAAATACAACACTGTTGCAGGCTTTCTGTCACATTTATCGGGTGCACTGACTACATCACAGGTTTTCATGGAAACGGTCCCTGGAGCTGCACATGTGAGTAAAGCTGTCATACACAGCGTGGAACAAACAGAGAGGTCACGACATGTTTATGAATGAGATGGAGGAAAGAGACGGAGAGTTAAACAGGTGTCGACTTTCCCACACAGGCCAGCAGATAGATGATAAAAACAGGTCATTTACCTGATACAGATCTGCCTGTGTCACAACAATAACCAACAGAAAAATAAAACAGAAATTATGAAAAATAAATACAATTCTATTCTAAACAAAAATGGCATACAATAAAAATATGCATGCTTTTAACTTACAAATAATAAAAATATATAAAAAATGAAAAGCCAAACTTGATAACACCCATGTTTGATGCAAACTTAAAAAATTGTGTGTGGATAAACATTTTTTAAAATTTAGTTCATTGAACTTCAATAATTACACAGAAAAGTTTTGTTGTTGTGGTTGTTTTGTTTTTGTCACAATCACATAATAGATGAATCACCTATATATGTGTAATGCTTTATCATTTACAGCATCTGTTTTTATGAATTTATGAAGAAGTGTAAATACTCAAATGAAACATTTATATACAGTAAAACAATATATGATAAAGTTTAGTCTTCATGATCTGTGATGTTTGTTAATGATCTGAACTGTCTGACAGCTTCCAGAAATATTACATATAAAATAAAATGACGATCTTCTTAAAACTAACATGCTTCTGTTGTTTCATTTAGTCTGTCTGAGCTTATTTAGTTTTCCCTGAACATCACTAATGCTTTATCAATGAAAGAAACAGTCATGAATGTATTTTGTCCTTCCCTTTCACAAAGCACCATGCAGTGATGGTATTATACCATGGTACTCTGATGTACATAGTGTTACGATTGAACGATTACCATATTCGTGAAATGATACCTGTCTGAAGGACACACCAGAGAACAGCATGATATTACAGTAATAGTGACATTAGTGAAATGAGATTGAGATGACAAGAACTGACTCACCTGTGTTGTGAGACAGGTAAAATAAAAAAGCACGTCCTTCAGTTCCTGCACACCGTCAGCATCATTATCATCATCAGCGTCTATGAATTAACGTTTATAATCCATCCGGTAATTCAGATAGTCACCTGATACCACAGCAATTCGGTCACTTCGAAAAACTGCACGCTAAAAACACTTCCACGTGCTCTTTAAATAACTCTAAAGCGAGATTTAATGATCTGTGTATCGGCTTTAAATCACGTATGTGACCGCCGGCGATGCGCTGCTGTTGTATTGAGACGCCGTGAGTCTTAAAGGGGAAACACACTCCACGCCTCTCTGCGGACCCCACCACATTAGCGCCGATGAGCTGCGTCAAATCACCGAGGACTTTACCGCTTTAAGAGCCATTCACCGTACACTGCAGTCATTCTGCCTTTACATACTATTACATTATATATAGCGAGAAAAGTCTGAATAATATACATCTTAGTATGGGTATTAGCGTATTTGTTTAAAAATAAACGCTTACCATCAAATAGCGTTGACATACGTGATGACATCATCATTTGCGCTGACATTTTGATTTAATACTGAATGATTACGATGGGCTAATATGTCAATTACATTGTATTTTATTATCATTTTTAAGAGCCAAACTACCGTATGTTAATATGGTAAAATCATTTTTAAATAATGATATTACACTTAAATGAAAGCAGCACAAACCAAAGACTATTAACTGCGATACTTTATAATACCCTAAAATAAAACGATGCTGCCCATTAGACGTTAAAATATTGTAGACTTCCTCCACCTAGTGGTACCTAGGTAAACTATCTCACACTAATGTTTTGAGATTTAGGAATGTAGGCATTACCAGTTACCCAGCTAATAATTTCTCATAACATTCCGGGTACCATAAACGAATGTTCCGGGAACGTTCCTCTAACTCATTTCAGCACTACTGCGCGTCAATAATGAGTACATTCTATGTTGTGTTTATATCCATCGTTTATATAAGTTTGATAGATGATTCTTGAATTAAAAATATAAATTAAAAGAGAAGTCAAGTGTTCAACATTCATTTATTCTTCATCATTTTCAATTTTGTCAGTGATTAATAAATTATTTACAATTGTCTTTCACAAAACATAAATTAAACCATAACAGAGAGAGAGAGACAGAGAGAAAGAGAGAGAGAGATGTACAGATCATGAGGTGTTTTTGGGTCCCTCTTTTAAATGAGGGTTTGGCTCATGCTGGTTTCTGCTGTTTAGTAAACTCATTTATGATCATTGAGATGGATGGCCAGATGAAGAAAGCCAGCACATCAGCTACACAAGAGGAGAGAGGAGTGACATCACCAAACCAGGCTGTCTTCAACACTGCACAGAAACAAAATGAAATATAAGTTGCTGAGTTTGAATATGGGTTTGAATAGCAGAAGAGTAATCTGTGCGTGTTTGGTTATTGCTCACCGAGGCCTGATGTCCTGTTCATCATCACCAAACAGCAGTTCAGCCATAGCAGCCTCAGGGTTAGATCTCTTACCATATCTGCAGAATCAGAAAGCATCACATACATTTCACATGAGTCTCTGAAGATATCAGTGTGGAGGACTGAAGAGGACTATGGGTCTAATGGGTGGTTGCTAGGGTGTTATTGATGGTTGCTAGGAAGCATCCTATTTTTGAGAAAACCTCTTTTTGGCACATCTGTGGACTAAGAAGAGTAACCACACATGGAACTTAACAAAAATACCCCATTTAATTGTGGTCTTTTGAGGTCAAATTCCTTGCAGAAAATATCAGGGTACATCTGCAGCACACGTCATGAGAGACAAATCAGAAGACGTGTTAATCCCACTTAATAACAATCTATCTTAACACGCAGCGGAATAATGAGGGGTTGCGTACAGGTTGAAGGATATCTGGCAACCCAGCCCACCCCCACACATATGTTAGAATGTGGTAAAAATGAAGTTTTGTCTGAATTGCAGCACCCTGTATTGTTTGAAGTACTGTAGAGTCTCATGTACACATGGCTTAGTAGACTGCGCTTATTATTAGTTCATTGACAAAACGTTAAATGGTCTCATTTGTAAGTCATTTTGGACAAAAGCATCTGTTAAATGAATAAATGTAAATGTAATCTGATATTATCACTGACACTGCCAAAGTACTTTATTGTAAGAGATGCTTAAACACATTTAGAAAAAAGGCTTAAATAATAAACCACATACTGACAAATGGACTAAAATGGTGCCAATAAAAAATGATTAATGGACATTATAATCTCCAGACAGGAATATCCACTGGGCCATAAGAGGTTTTTCACTATTTTTTCCAGTATACTGTTTCATTATGATATGATCTTGCTCATACTCGCCGTTTTGCTATAATATTATGTAACGCAATAAGCTTCATTTATGAAGATGAGCAGAGCAAATGTGAAAACACAGCTTTTGTTAAAAAAGAAGTCATTTGTTGGTGATTCACTTATTTTTTACATAAAATCATTCTACATGATGTAAAGAACATATAACCTTTAATATATTTAATACTGACTAAAACTGAAATCACTATTTATAACGTCTACTAGATTTTTGTGCAAAATAATAAAACATAGTTTAAATATTTTAGTTTAATTTAAGTACCGTACCCCAAAAATCTATCATTTACAGTAATTATTATTTATATGACTATAACTAAGTTGATGCTGCTAGTCTCATAATAAGATTTTGAGACAAATGCCTGTGTAAAAAATACATTTTTTTGCACTGAATTAAATTTCATAATGTATGAATAGTTTAATTAACAATTTACACTGCAGCCTAATGTTAAATAAATTAAGCTCATAAATTCTAACACAACTCTGAAAGTTAAATGATAACGTACATATTTATAATATTGTGACGATATAAGAAGTCTAATTCTGAATAATGCATGCGAATATTTACACAAAAATATATGCATTTAAGCTATTTTATTTGAATGTGCATTAAGCAATGATTTACACTAATATCATATTTTATGTAATATTTTTTTAAAGACATTATTAATCATGTGAATCAAAGTAAGTCCAACAATATATATTTATGTATGAACTGAAGCCCATCATGATATGTTTGGTATGTTTTGTCTCACCTCTGTCGTGTGATGAGGTTGATGTAGTGTCGTAGTGCAGTGTGGTATTTGGCCATCTCTTCTGGACCCACGTCTCCTGCTGGAGGTTCAGGTTTGGGCGGGTAAGCTTCAGCCAGGCTGCTCAGACACACTATAACACACATTACAAGAGCCACCAGCACGGTCCAGGATCTCACAGTACTTGCCATCTGATAAACAGAGAGAAAAAAGATTTAAGATTCATGCATATCAAAATGATAGACTTGTAAAATTGTCCATGAAGTCATCTTAAAGTGCCAAGTTATGATCAACTAAAACTCTATTTCTGAATCTTTCCTCAAAAGCATCAAAGTAACAGAATTCAACTTACTGTGCAATAGACGTTCAGTGCCAGAAGGGTCACGATAAGCTGATGCTGGTTGTTGAAGTTCTGCTCTTTCCTCTGAATCCTGATGCTTTTATAGCTCATGATACTCCAGTGGGAGGTCCAGACCCCACCCAGGACTTACACACCACTGTTAATGATAACCTAATGAGTCATTGGCACACGCTATCCAATTCTTTCATCTGTACATTTCTGAACATCAGGAGGAAAGACATATAACGTATATAAGGTTTTATGTGGAATAAATGAAAATGAATTAGGACTCATTTTTATTATGGTTCTTCCAATGCCAACTAACAGTCTAACTGAGAAGTAGACATTATTATATTATCAGAAAGTGTTACAGTTACTTTTTATTTGGAAGTGTTCTTGGTACTGCTTAATTATACTATACATTTACTATAATTACTATGGTACATGTACATGTGCAAAAGCATGCCACTGTTACTATAATCAAAATATTAAAAATATTACAATTATTTAAAATGTTATTAAATTCATTAAGTAGCAGTAGTAGTATGATTTTGTTAGAAGATATATGAATTTAATGAATAATTTCATGGGAATTGTATTGGTTTTAATGGAAACTACAATAATAATAATTAATCATATATTTGTATAGCACTTTTCAAACATAAAATGCAACTCAAAGTGCTTCACAAGATAATAAAACATAATAGAATTTCACACAATATCACTAAAATATAACATAAAATAAAAACAAATATAAAATAGATAAAACAACCAGAAAAAAAATCTGAGAATAAAGCAAAACATAAAACAGACTTCTCATGGTCTCTGTGAGTCTTTACTGCTAATCTGTTGGGCTCTGTTGGTGGGATGTTATCTGGTGAACACCTGAAATAAGACCTGATTTTTTACAGACAATAGTTCATAATGAAGAAGAATTTCTAAAGTTTTTTTCTTGTAAAATTATAAAATCAGGTTAATAGTTGGCCTTTCTGGGTGATGCTACACACAAGCTGTATGAACAGGTGTTTTACTTATAACTGTTAGTTATTGCTCGATATTGATTTACAGTTGACGAGTAAATCCAGCAGATGGCGCAGCTGCGTGAACCCTGAACCTGCGTATACATGCAGAATGCGCGTGCACGTAAAGACGAGGAAGACCTTCCTCATTCTCGTCTGACCTCGCCTAATCCAGTTTGCAGTTAACAAAGTGATAAATGTAATCTCACTACCTTCACAAACCCACGACGTGTTTAACAGCTTTGTGTGGATAAATATGGGATTTTAAATATGGGATTTTAAAGATCTGTGAACGTCTGACTCACACAATGACAAAACTGTGATGAAAACATGAAATTTTTTAATAAAGACCCTGTAAAGGCAAAGAAGAGCTTAAAAGTTAATTATACATCATTGATCTGTAAAGCAGGTAGGAATCAATAGTGATCTTGTCTGAATCTGTTAACCAACCAGCAGGATTAATCTTCAAGGGTTTTAATGTGACCACACTGGCATCTGATCTGCACATTATAAACAAATAACTTGATTTATAACTCTCTTGTGACAATATTGCACATTAAAAATATAAACAAACAGGCATTTGTAAAGTCACATTTATGCATTATTTAGTCTTTGCCTTCATTCATATGTTACAAATGAAGAATTCATCACTTCTATGCTATTAGAGTTAAAGAAATAGTCATCTCAATATGCAAAAAAGTCATGATAATATACATATGAATAGCATGTCAAATTTGCATTGTGTGCTCCTGATACCCTTGTTGAAAAATATATTTCATTCTCTATTATTCATTCTCAACTACTAAGTAATGAATGTTCAAACATGTAATTTGCACTGGATTGTTTTTTGAGATGTTCTGCATCTGTAGCAGGCAGAAATAAATCAAAGATTGTTTCTTCGACAACTTTCTCCCTGAGCACACATACACGCAGAAGAGATTAAAGTGTAAATCTTCATGTCATGGGTGATCATAAAAGCAAAAGTATTAATCTCAGTAGTATTGCTGTATATGTTTTTGTTAGATCTTAATAAAGATCCAGCCTTCAATATGTGATAAAAGCCATTTGTTGATGCAGATTGCAGGAGCAGATTGTTTTCTTGCATCACACACAAATAATCAAAACATTTCCTCGGGCTGCTGTTATAAAATTCTCAAGATAGTCTCCGGGGCCTGACGCTGGTCACTAAACTAACAATAAAAGTCAATGAGGAGAAACAACAAACAGTAGATATTGATACCCCACTTCAGTTTATCAGTATAAATAAACAGTGAGAAAGCCACGTTAGATAAGACCGGCATGAAACGTTTGGACCTGTTCTTACGCTTTGATAACTCTACAAATACAGTAATGTTCATTGAATGAGAGATTACTGTTCGGATGAGAAGCAGATCAGCGCGGTGGATAATAATGTGCTTTATGAACTCAAACAAATGCTCTGTATACTGAATGTTGGTATTTTAATGTAAAAATCGATGAAGGTATATTTTTTGATCAATATTGAGAAAACTTTATTGTTGTGGAGAAGGTGCAATTGTATGGATTTTTGGTTATAACAGGTTCATGTGTAATATTCCACTCGGCATTAAATGTAATTATTGGAAGAATCATAAATGTTTGGGAAAAGAAAGCAAGGTTTATAGTATACATATCAAACAAATAAAAAAACTAGATACCAAAATAAAGGCAGTTAAAACTAAATAAAAGATATGTGATTGAATTAGTAACAAGTATTCAAAAACTGGAAGCACAAAAACAAAAAGTTATAAACTTTTAATATTTCATGATTTCCTCAGTATTTGTATATTGCTAACTGAATGGTTCATATTATTAAAAAAACTTAACAAAAACTGTCCTTTATATTGGTAAATAGAAATTGATTAAATTAAAATAAAATCACATCTTCATTTGTTGAGTATTATTGCTTCTGGTTTGTGTATTTTAATTCACAGAAATCCTACAAAGTGTGTTGACTCTCAAAAACATTTTTTGGCATTTTTTTGTCACATAATTCATGAATAAAACAGGTACCTCGCGCATGTATTTTTCTGATTTCTGCACTTAACAGGGCTTATATAATATACGCAAAAATGTAAACAAATGGTTCAATATACTGATAATAAAAACTGTGTTGTTTTGACTGAAATTGCCCTTATAAACATGGTGTCAATATGATAGCGTAGAGATCTTTTACTCCCTTGGGACTTGGACAGCTTGATCTAGCTGATGTTAAGTACAATTGGATGATTTAGCAGGACAATGATCCACACAATACAGAAGTGACATAATAAAAGTCCTGATTTGAATCTAATATTTCTGTATTTATTGTTTTACAGGGGTGATATAAATTGATATTACCTATTGTTACAGTTCACACTAAATTTCAAACAACTTTTGTTTATAGAGTTTTCATCCTGCAGTATAATACCAAAAATATACAGTTTCCCATATCTAACCAATTTTTTTTAATCACATTTTTATTGTCCTTTTGAAATTGTGACAACCCAACACAGACAAACAATCAGCATACCACAGTGAGTATAAAAAAAAGGGGGGGAAGTAATTAAAAATTAAATAAATTAGATGAGTAAATAAATTGTAGTAATGTAATTTCCATGTTATAAACAAACTACAGGTAAGCAGGGGATTATGGTAAAAAATTAACCTGTTAAACTTTAAGAGTAAATGACAGAAATATACTAAACAATTCAATAAAAATAATATAAACTAAAGCATACAATGGAATATACATATATTAAGGACTCTGTAAAGGTAATATAAACCATACAATACATAAAAATAAATAAATAAATAAAAATAAAAAACGTATATACATATATATATATATACACATACATACACACAAACACACATATTTATGCATATATATCCATACATACATACATCTAACCAAATTTTTAAAACATTAACGTATCTGTAATAAGTCAACTAGCAATCAGCTATTATCACATCTATTTAAGTAAGGCAGACACAGGCACTGAGAGATGTTCATCTTCATATCTCAAACAGCAAAAGCCTGTGACAAATACTCTGAACAACAAACTAAAAAGCCATTATGAAGTTTAGACTTGGCTAGCGTTCAGTCTTCCACTTACACACACTGAATCCTGCGAACTTCCTGCATTTATGGCCATCCTGATGTCTCAGCGATGACGTTACAGGAGTTGGGACTGTTATCAGTCTTTTATCATGCGTGTTATTGCCTCTCTGATGTGAGCAGAGTGCTGCAGTAGCGCTTGAGTATGTTTACATGAACTCCATCAGTGCCGAGAGACGACCAGACAACAATTCGATGATCCGAGAGAGCCAAATAAATACTGATAGTAAAATGTCAGGCCACAAAAAGCTTATTGTCTTCCAAGTTTAAGACATTAGAGAGAAACTGTATGTCAAGAAATTCATGTATTTCAAATACAATTATAGACCTCATGTATAAGTGTATGTGCCTTGGACAGCCATATTGGCTACTTAAATGTTTTACTGGTATTTACAATCTAAAAACACTTTAATTCACATCGAACCAACAATTGCCAGTGAAAGTATTTGTTGGGGTTTGTTGGATAAGTGTGAATTAGCCTTTAGATGTAAATAAACAATAAACATAAACTAAAAAATTCATAAGAAATGTCAGTTTCTCTGACATCTTCAATCTCCCACTGGAAACTTACAACAACTCATTTTGTACTTTCATTTTATGCATACTACTATAAATAATACAGTGCCTTTATTTGTAATGTCCTACAATTAGAATGATTTCCCAGGAGAGTTGACCCCAGATTACAAAACCACGTAACACTTTCTTTGTTCAATGAGGGTCTTTATAATTAACCACCCGATGTGCCGTTAAAGATTTATGGCTTAAACGTGTTTTTTGTGTCTGGTCCAGGGTCAATAAGCTCTTAAATAATTATGAGGTGGAAATGTCTTGCTTTAACATCTTAATCTATATGACTACTCTTGCGTTGAACGTGACGTCACTTTGACGCAGTATTTGAGAATTACTTGAGAGGACAATTTATTTTGTTTTGCTGTTTACTTTCAAACATGCTTGTCTCATCAGACTTTGTACACAAAATCATTCATCACCGTCGGACTGTGTCGCATATTATTTTACAAATGAATGGACATAAAGATTTTATTTCTTTGTTTGATAAATATCTCAGTGTGTAAAATATCCTAACATAATAATATAATTAAAGTAATCATTTCCTTAAAATGATTAAATGTGATAGAACAAGAAAATATAAAGTTATGTTAAATATAATCTGCTTTAGTTCTCTAAGACAGAGACGGAAAGCTGCTTAATGCTCCAAAATGATACAGACCTGAAACAGCTAAATATCATTAAACCAGATCAGACTAGATTTGTGACGTCTTGGTACAGATGATTCTCAGCCTGTAAAATATTATTTGTAATAAAATTTAGATTATATTTGCAAATACTCTTCACAAAACAACACTTTTCATTTTTCTTGTATGTTTGCACCTAATGCCTAAAGCTACTGTAACTACGAACAGGTTTCTAAAGTCCTAATTTACTCTTGTGTGCATCTGTCAATGCAGATTGCTTGAAATAAGGCAGGATGGCTCATTTGTGACTAAGCAGCGTGTTCCACATTCAGCCGCTGTAATGAAGCATTGTGCCTCATTGTGTAATTACAGTCATTTATCTCAGCACAACACTTTACGTTTTCATTCCAGAGTACGCGCAGGTTTTCCATGCGTGTGTCTTACAGCCCTGATGTCCAGCACAGATAAATCACAAAACTAAATTGTTCTTTTGGAAATACCCTCATGCATCCTGTAACTCTTAATGAATATTGATCAGAATATTCTGTAATTGATTGATTTATATAGGTAACATAACTGTATGCTGTTTTCGGATGCCACATAACATCACAATTTACATTTTCATGATTACAGTAATGTATTCTAGACAGCAACTGATGTACAGTCAGTGCATACATCATGGCTGTCTGGAATACTTGGTTCTGATCGGTCAGTTATTCCTGCATCATCTTGACCTCCGGTACTACTTGTATGTTTAATGCGTCACTCTGCTGTTTTTTTTCTCATGCCAACATACCTACTGCTGACACAATATATATTTTCAATATTTCAAATCAATATTTCATGTATAGTAATTTACTCATGTGGCAAGCCATGTAATAAAAAGGATAATATACAGCCAGTTGGTTGTTATTGCATAAAAAAATCCTTTCGAAGTAATACAGTCTGTCATAACTCAGTTAAAAACAGTTAAAACAGTTAAAAACATCCATTTTTTATTTCACAATTTCATTTTATTGTGGTTCACATTTATTACATTTACACTGTAGTGGAAAAAAAAGAACATGACCACAAAACAAATTGTAAACTAATTATTTGAAAACATGCAAACAGAAACTCAAAAAAATCAACTCTTTTGTATCCTTGCAGGATACCTCTGAGCACTATAATCAAAATCAACAAAGATTCAAATCTCTTTTTCATTTTTTCATTCACAATGACACTTCCATAAGATTCTCCATCTTCCCCAGAAGTGTTTCTGTCATCTTGGGTAAAAAGACCTCTAGAAAATGAAAGAAGTCTCGAAAGATCCCTGCTTTATCCTGACTGGGGTTAAACCGGAGGATAACTTTGGTACTTTCGTTACCGCCAACAACTTCTGCATCCACCCTGAACTCCAGCAAATCCAGGACTTCTTGCTCTTTCTCTACAATGCTCCGCGTCACCCTGCTCTCGATGTCAACGCAGCCTCCTTCAGGCTTGGACGTCTCATCGCTCGTCTTTAAAAGATCTCTGCGGACCTTCCGCCGTCCTGCCCAAACCTGATGTCTTTGTGTCCAGCACCAGTGGATCGGCTCTGGGTGCTCCGCATCAACATCTAGTCTCTGTCTTTTGGCTTGCGTGCAGGCGGATGTTGATGGACCGTCATCTGTTGTAAGAGGTCTCTTCTTACCAGATTGACATTGGGTTTGAGAACCAACATCTTCTACACTTTGATTATTATTCACCTCAGATTCATTTCCATCTTTTTCTGCTTTCTCCACACCTCGACAGGTGTCTGTATCTTGACTCGGCGAGCATTTTAAAATGTCATCAAAGACCGTCTGCACAGCAGAGCAGACCTTTGCAAACCAGAGACCCCTGAACGCCTCCCCTGCCTCTGCCAGCTGAGCACGCAAGCATCCCGGCAAAACATCCGCTTTAAAAGGGATGCTGATCTCCATCATCTTCTCAGTCCCGGCATGTGAGCGGGGTCCAGCTTCACAGGGCGGCGCAAACAGTCGCACCAAACCCCAGGATTTGCCCTTGACGGACTTGCGCTGGTATTGTAAACTGCGGCAGTACTTCTCGGCCTCGCAACATTCTCTCTTGAAGTTCATTTGGGTTCGCTCGTTAAGGTTTCCAGCCACATTGTGGTTCAGCTCGAAAGGATCCAAGACGTTCATAGGGCCTAGTTTAGGGGCGGAGGAACGCTTTGATTTGGGACTGGAGGGCTCTGCCGTGCTTTCCTCGTCTGTGTGGAGGAAGTCAGTGATGGGCAGGGCACGAGCATCTCTCAGAGACACCACTGAAGCAGAGAAATCAAACTTTGCATAGAAGGTGAAGAAACTGAAAAGCAGTGTACCTGAGGAAAGGGACACAGAGAATGTTACAAGGACAGACAGACCACATGGAAAAATGAAAGATGGCATCCTAACTGAACTGAAAAAGAAAAACATTTTGGATGAATGATCTGGTTTTTCTGCATCTTTAATGCTCTCTAAGACGTCAGCACACTAGGGTTTAGTTCAGAGCTGTGTTATAGTCTGCCTTAACTGCCTAAACCAAGACAAGATCAAGATTTTAAGGGTTTAGGCATTAGTGATCATTTTGATGACATATTTGACACAACCCCATTCATTTCTGAGCTCCCACAACAGTAACAAAAGAAACCAAATATCAAGTTATTGACTGCATTTAAAATGCTTTTACATCCAATCACATAAAGGATGTTGACAAGTAAATTAGACAACGCACCAGCAATTTCATGACATGACCACAGTTGAAATAAAAGAAGGAGTCATCCAAATCTTAGACCAAGATGAGAATTCAAATAAATGTAAAAATCTCAATCTCAAGCCCAAGATCGGTCTGGTTTAGAGAACTGAAGCAGACAGAGATTTGAATAGAGAGGATTTGTGATACTTACACAGGTCTTCAGTGTTTTTGCTGGGAGGAACACTAAAAGGTTGGACT
>CM032808.1:2857991-2905491 GCA_019155185.1 Beaufortia kweichowensis
GAACTTATTCTGCGTTGTGTTGTGCAGCGTTGTGTTGTGCAGCGTTGTGTAGACAGACCACGGGACAGCAGGCAGCAGATTTACTGGATCTTTTTACTGATCTTAAACATACCTGATCAACATAGAAATATACATAGCCTCAGATGGAGTGGCCCTTACACAACTCTCTCCCATTGAAGCACATTTCAAAGGGCAATGAAAATATGTATATGTGAAAAATAAGTAAAAGTAATACACCTTAAACATACCTGATCAACATAGAAATATACATAGCCTCAGATGGAGTGGCCCTTACACAACTCTATAAAACAAATGTGATGCACCTCCATTACCATGTGCTCATTACCCACAAAAGGTCACAAATATACTTAAAATAATGCAAAATAACAAAAATAATCTTATGGATAATTAAAAGTAACATTATATACATAAGTTTAAGTAAAAATACCAATATAAAAAGCAATAAATAGAGTAATGATTAATTAAGATTGGCAGGACAACAAAGAAACCCACCTCTCCCATTGAAGCACATTTCAAAGGGGAGAAAAGGGGACAGGACAGGTAGTGAGGTCACACTGTGACCACACAGCACTTAAAGAGGAAGCACACATTTAGATCAAGGTGAACCATATTGAACATATTAAACAACGGTTTTGTGTGAATTATAATAACATTATAACAGTATATTTTGTATACCTGTTACATTCACCCCAAATTTACACAAAATCCCACAGAGTAAAACAAAACAAGATTACAGGTCATGAGAACGACTTGGTCTACACTCCAGAGAAAACAGTGGAGACTCGCAACATGAAAAGTTACCCAACTAAGGGATACAGGAGTGAAAGAAGTTAGCCAAACCTCTACACATGTTGTAGGCATACCAAAGTGCCTTTTACACTTTGAAAAACTCAGACCATGTGATAAGACAGAGTAATACACATGAGAAAATACAGTACATTTATTCAAACATGAATAACAGGAGATATTGACTCCAAACCAAGTAAGGTTTCGAGTTGAACCATTGACTCAATCAGCCTACGAACAGGCCTGATTACCCTACCAAGCCTGGTAATGTAATGATCGTCAGAGTTATTGTTAACCACAGGATCATGCAAACCCGTAGAGACAGGGACAGTAGGAGTAAAAGCACCAGTTACATGGTTATGGTCAACAACAGAAAGATCAGCATGTGCCTCAGAAACATCTTGAAAAGAATGGGATGAGACCCAAGAAGCGGTACAATCATCATCACACACAGCTATGCGAGAAATGACAGATAGAGAATCTGCATGTGACAAACAATCAGTGACGGGTATTGTTTCAACTACATCACGTACAGATTGAGAGGGTGTGGAACAAGGACCATCACCAACACTTTCACTAACAGAAGACTCAAACTCTTTAGTGGGCAAAGGAAGAAAGTTAACGGGCAACAAGAGATTCCGAGTGTACCACTTTCTCCCGTCCAGATCTGTCCTTCGGATCTTATAAATGTGCATGGAAGGTTTGGAGGCAACAACAGAGTACATGGTAGGTTCCCACTTATCGGCAAGCTTCCGTTTTCCTCTACAGCCTTTGTTAGCGATGAGAACTTGATCCCCAATTGACAGAGGCAGTCCCTTGACTCTCTTGTTGTACTGATCAGACTGATGTTTCTGTTCTGCAGTAGAGTTCCTTTGAGCCAGCACCATAGCAGACTGTAAATCACTGACGAGAGATTGAACGTAGTCATTGTAATCACAAATTGACTCATCACGAAGGACACTTAGAAACATAAGGTCAACAGGCAATCTCGGCACCCTTCCAAACATCAGGTAAAAAGGGGCAAATCCAGTTGTTTCATGGGCAGTGCAGTTATACACGAATGTCATTGTTTGCACTAATTGTGGCCACTTTTGTTTAGATCTAGGTGGAAGTGATCTCAGCATGTTACCTAATGTCCTGTTAAACCTTTCGGTTCCGCCATTTCCCATGGGGTGGTATGGGGAAGTTCATTGACTTATCGACACCAGCAAGATCAAGAAGCTCTGCTATCAGCTCGCTCTCAAAGTTTGTACCCTGATCCGAATGGATACGCTGAGGGAAGCCATAGACACAGAAGAAGACATCCCAGAGTTTCTTTGCAACACTCTTAGCCGATTGGTTCCGGCATGGAAAAGCATGAGCTAGCTTGGTGAAATGATCCGTGATGACCAAAACATCTACAGACTTATTGTGCCTATCTTCAGCAGCCCAGAAATCAATACACACAAGCTCCAATGGGGCAGTGGTCTTGATGCTCCCCAAGGGTGCTCTTGCTGCCGGCTCTGGAGTTTTACTCAGGACACAACGAGTACAGGCCTTAACGTAATCACGGACGTCACATTCCATTCCAGGCCAATAAAACCTCTGGCGGGCCAAGGACAGTGTACGTGGCTGGCCCTGGTGACCGGCCAAATCATGAACGCCAGAGAGAGCTTGCTGTTTCAGGGAATCAGGCAGGACGAACTGTGTTCTCTTATGCTTTGTGAGTGGATCTTTGATGGCTCTGTACAGAATGCCACTGAGCAAAAAGAGTTTGTCCCACTGCTTCAAAATCCTCAAAACGCGCATATCCTCATTCGCACGCTCACGCCTGGATGGTCTGCGCTTCCTACTGACATAGAAGGATACCCTTGAAATAACTGCATCATTTTGTTGCTGACACTGCAATTCAGACAATGAAAAAGCATGGAAGACATCTTGACAGGCAGGAATCAATGTGCTCATGTCACCAGCTAGGGACGTTGCTCTGGATGCTGCTCCAAGATCCCAATCATCACAAGACGACAAGATGGACGACACTTCCTCAGCAGTCATAGAAACATCCATTTCAGAGTTTTGATCGATTGCAGTGGCAAGTGTTTGCGGCTGGCACGTGAGATGGAATGTCTTTTGTACAGAATCATCTTCCACACTGTGTACATGCTTCAGCAGTTGGATTAAGGCTCAGACAGAAATTAAGCTGACTCACCCGGCAGCGAGCGGGTCCGCGACTGAGTGCATCCGCCACAACATTGAATCTGCCAGGGGCGTACTTGATCTTAAAGTTGTAATGCGGGGCAAGTTTTGAAACCCAGCGCTGCTCACATGCATCCAGTTTGGGTTTTGTCATGATGTACGTGAGCGGATTATTATCGGTCCATACAGTGAACTCTGGCCTTTAAGCCAATGGCTGAACTTGTCACAAACGGACCATTTCAAGGCCAAAAACTCCAGTCTGTGTGCAGGGTAATTGACTTGGCTGCGGTTCAAAGACTTGCTGGCGAACGCTATAGGACGTGCTTTATCCTCGCCAATGGGAACTTGAGAAAGCACTGCGCCTAGACCATCCAACGAAGCGTCAGTGCAAAGAATAAAGGGACGCTCAAAGTCAGGGTGGGCCAACACCACGCTCTCGACGAGGGCTCTCTTTAACTCCTCAAAGGCGACATTACAGGCAGGGGTCCAGTCCTTGTGAGACAACTCACGGTAAGTACCATTTCTCTTACGACTTCCTGTGCCTCTCACCAGCCGTTTTTGACCAGCAGTCAAATTAAACAATGGCTTGGCGATTAAGTGAGCAGCCAGGGATGAAGCTTTGGTAGTAAAGAACCATGCCCAGAAACGATCTAATGTTCTTTGGAGAAGGTGTGCTGCCATCCTCTTTCATCAGGTCTGTCTTCTGAAAGGCAGAAATGACTGCAACTTTATCCTCATCCACGGAAACTCCTGAACCGCTGACTACGTGGCCCAGAAACTTGATGAGTGCGATCTGAGTAAGTGACACTTTTTTTGAGCCAACTTCAAATTACTAGCTCTCAGCCGTGCAAACACCACTTCCAAGCGTTTCAATGCCTCTCGTTCAGAACGGGCAAAAACCAGCAAATCGTCAAGATAGCAAAGGAGGCTGGAAAAGTTAAGATCTCCAAATATGCTGAGCATCATCCGCATGAAGGATGCTGGACTGTTACACAGGCCCTGGGGAAGACGGTTATATTCATATAAGCCCAGGGCGTTGTGAGCGCTGTGTAATGTCGATCAGAAACATGGAAGCGGGGACGTTGTAAAATCCAGATGTCAAGTCCACAGAGCTGAATAGAAGATTGCCACCAAGAGCGGCCAGGCAGTCAGCCTGATGGGGCAAAGGGTGGGCATCCTTTGTCGTTTTCGCATTCAGCCAGCGAAAATCAGTGCAGACCCTTAACGACCCATCCTTCTTCCAAACCATTACCAAAGGAGATGCATACTCGCTAATTGATTTGCTGATGATGCCTTTTTCTTCCATGTCAGAAAGAACCTCTCTCAACTTGTGGTAGTGGGCAGGAGGGATTGGCTGATATGGCAGGCGGAGACGGGCGTTCATCGGCTCAAATGAATTCTGTGCACAAAGTCTTTTGCTTCTCCACAATCAAGTCTGTCTCTTGAGAAAACATGGCGATAGGACCACGATAAGCCTCGCCAACTCCTCCTTCAAGCGACTTTGAAACCTCACCGCGATTCAATATCAATGTCATCCAAACCATACTCGTGCAGTAACCGCTGGGATCAACAGATGGAACAGGCTTGGTGAAAGCTGCATCATAAGCGTCATGAGGTTTGCACAGACTTTGTGTGACAGTAACATCCTCCACTGCCAAACACGGAGACACATCAGCTAGCTTAGCATTACGTCGAAGAGTTATCGGGGACTGTGGGGTTCAGAATCTTCATCGGCACCCATCGATCCCCCACATAGGAGTAACAACGCGTCCCACAAGAACATGACGGGGCACTGAACGTGAATTAGTGGGTTCCACAATGACTGTGCTCCCTGGGGAAACATCAACGTTTGCAGGAAGTTTGCCCCAGACCAGGTGTTCACATCTGGGAAGTAAAGGTGACTGCCTGACAGAGCTTCACCGTGCCGATCTTAGCAGGCTGGTTGGGACCAGACCAACGAGAAATACAGCTCAAAAGTTCAAGAAACTCTTCAGACTCAGGATTGCCGTTTTCGACATGAGATTACCTCCCAGTACTTCTTTTCGCTTTCATCTTCTGAAGCACACATTTGATGGCGTTACTGCGATGATGAACTTCGTCTTTCTGTCCAGGCACAACTAAAGTAGGCACAATGAACTTAAATCCATAAACTTCAATTTCCAGGTCATATGTGCACTTAGGCTGAACAGTAAGACCACCGCAGCCCACTAAGACCCGTTACCAGGAATCAATGAAGGTTGTGAAAGAACTCCTTCAGCAGCTAACTTCGATTAAGCCCTCCGTGCTCAGGGTGCAAGCCATACTGCCAGAATCCAGCAAACCCTTCAATACAGACTGGCCACTGACAGTCACAGGAGCATAAAAAAGTTCACTTGCTCCATCAATTTTCTGAGTTCCCACATACAGCACTGTTTTGTCGGGAGACAGCAATTTACAACTATTTACAAAAATCTCAAATGGATCTGACTCATCTTTTAGGGGAAGTACACCACGGCCCATGTTACCCCCTTCCACACACGGGCTCTCTAGTTTAACTGAGTCTCAGGTGAATGTGGCTCAAAGCGTGTCAACTTGGGACAATTACTCTTAAAGTGTCCAGGCATGAAGCAATTACGACACAGCCTCTCGCGCATACAATGGGTATGTGTAGTGTGCTCTTTAGATTGACATACTTTACATGTGCTGGGTTGAGCTAGGCTTGGGGTATGATGTTCTGACGTGACATCCAGGATTGGACGAGGACAGTGAGGCAGTGCAGAGAGACAGGACTTTATCCATCATGCCTACTAACTGTTGCATACCATCATTAGGCTTAAAGGGGACCGCATTAGGGTTGAGCTGACCATTCGAACATGGCAACTGACCTGTGGAGAGTTCAGGCTGTTTGTGGGAATTGGGCACAGAATCGTCATGGGCAGTCACAGTGTCCTGATGGCAAGCAAACACAGGTGAGTAACGTTGGCTTCTAGCAATTGTTCTTTTCACTTTCCCTGGCGGTGACAATCCAGTGGCTCTTGAACCTCAGCAGCACTCCACTGTTCAGCAGGCTTGAACTGAAAGGACAAAGCAAGGCCGGGATCTGGACAGTGAGAGACAAACATCATTACAGCTTCAGCTGCAGGATCCTCGACACACTTGTCGCGCCTGCGTAAGCACTCATCAGCCACGTCGATCGCCTTATTCAGCCGTATCCAGTAGTCCATTGGGCTCTCGTCCACCTGAGGGAGAGTGTTGTAAAAGTCAGCCATAGGCATGTTTGAGTATGTCAAGCTTCGCTGAAATTCACGGCTTCAGTATATCAAACACTGTTGTGGGGAGCACTGCAGTAGTCAGCCCTGGGAAGCTACGTAAAGACACCTTGACGACATCCCTTGCTTTTCCAGCCAATCTGCTCAAAATAAGATCATAAGCAGTTTCATCAGTGCATTTCTTACTGTTCAAATAACTGTACATCATGTCTTCCCATTGCAAGTGCACAGTAAATGAATCCGCCGATCACCTCTGAAGAATGGCGGTGGTGTAACATCATGTTGAACAATGACTTTTAATTTTGAATTTCAGCACATCTATTTGGATGCTGCACATCTGAATTAGACTGCATTTGGCTGGGTTGTTGTGTCAAATTGAGGCTAGCTGAAATGCTCTCACCAATTTTCTGTGCTAAATCAGAAATAATAACTCCCAAAGATTCAGGAGTAATAACATGATTAGCATTTGTGCGAGTAAAGGGGTGGAACAAGCAGTTGGGCCCACTGAGGTACCAATAGCTGAATCAGATCCATGTACCTGGTCAATTTCTGCATTAAATAATGCCCTCCCCCTCCCAAAACATTGTGGTCTAGTATTAGACATTTTGTCAGGATGACTAAACACAGCCCACTACCCTGCCTACTGAAAACATGGCGTTAGGTTGTTGCACAGAGCTAATGTTATCCTGACTAACAGTGTCCTCAAACATGACTCAGATCGAACAGTAAATACCAAGAGATATGTAATACTTATGAAAAAAAAGGGAATAAAACCAACAAATAAAAAAAAATTCACAACTTGATATGCAGAGAAAAAAAAATGCACTTTGCAAAACACATGTAATAAAACCTTTTTCTAAACAGTTTAGAGTGACGTTTCACAGAGAGAAAAAGTATGCGAGGATCACAAACGCCTCCGCTATAATGAGCGTGCAGCGAAGCGCGAAAACAGTTCAGCATTCAGTAGCGCGGAGAGAAAAGAGAGAGAGAAAAAAAAAAAGTTCCACGTGACGATCGAACTCTCCGTTATAATGAATGTTCAGTTGCCACGAAAAACAGTTCAACACATATCAAAGTGTAGGCTATATACAGCTAAAATCACTGATAGAAACAGAGCGGCTTCCAACCATACCTGGCAAAAGTCAATCGTTCTATTAAAACCGCCCTACTTCGCGTGAGGAAGCAGACACAGCGGACTGGTTGAATGCAGGTGGTGAGGACGAGCTGACGAAGCACTCCAGCGATCTTTAACAGCACACTTTCGCCGTCTGTTGGAAGCAGCAACTCCGGCGATCGGTGAACAGCCCGATCATGTGAAATCGAAGGATCACGCACCACGCGATGTAACTGGTGGCTCAGCGTATGCCAGCGACACCAGTTATTAGAACTTATTCTGCGTTGTGTTGTGCAGCGTTGTGTTGTGCAGCGTTATTGTAGACAGAACCGCGGGACAGCAGGCAGCAGATTTACTGGATCTTTTTACTGATCTTAAACATACCTGATCAACATAGAAATATACATAGCCTCAGATGGAGTGGCCCTTACAACTCTCTCTCCCATTGAAGCACATTTCAAAGGGCAATGAAAATATGTATATGTGAAAAATAAGTAAAGTAATACACCTTAAACATACCTGATCAACATAGAAATATACATAGCCTCAGATGGAGTGGCCCTTACACAACTCTATAAAACAAATGTGATGCACCTCCATTACCATGTGCTCATTACCCACAAAGGTCACAAATATACTTAAAATAATGCAAAATAACAAAAATAATCTTATGGATAATTAAAGTAACATTATATACATAAGTTTAAGTAAAAATACCAATATAAAAGCAATAAATAGAGTAATGATTAATTAAGATTGGCAGGACAACAAAAGAAACCCACCTCTCCCATTGAAGCACATTTCAAAAGGGGAGAAAAGGGGACAGGACAGGTAGTGAGGTCACACTGTGACCACACAGCACTTAAAGGGGAAGCACACATTTAGATCAGGTGAACCATATTGAACATATTAAACAACGGTTTTGTGTGAATTATAATAACATTATAACAGTATATTTTGTATACCTGTTACATTAGCAATGCCATACCTAAAGTTCTAAATTTAATAGAATAGCAGAGTACACACAACAACTATAATGTTAACAGATGATAAATGTTAAAACATCGACGGCAAAACAAACTCTGTTTGAATTTAAAAGGCATGAGTAGTTAAAATGTATAATTGTAGCTCAAGCTTGTTGTTCCAGCACCACCAAGAATGTTGATTCTAAAACAACACGATACTTATCACAGCGACCCATTGTGGTGTGACGCACGTTATTTGAAAAAGATGACAAACAGGGCAAACAATCCTAAACGATAGACGATAGAGTACAAATGTACTCAAGAAAGAAGCAAAAAGAACAATAACAACCTTAACCACTCAGTATGATGAATAAATACACCTCACAGTAGATAAAGCAGTGTTGCCAACTATTTTCAATGGAAAGTAGCTAAAGTCTGCTCGAAAAGTCGCTAAATGTCGCTAAGTGACGTCATGCGTAAATTTGCATATTAATGACGTAATCACGTCGTATTTGCATTCTGCCTAATGGTGGTACTTTATAACTGTTTTCCCACATAATATCCAGTATAAAACTGTTATCAATTAACGAAGAAAAAGAATTAACTTCAAAACAAAGGTGAAGCAGGTAAGTGATTGGTCCGTGGCAACACTGTTTGCACATGCGCAGCTCATTCACGTCTATGTCAGAGGCCGTGCGGTCACTGGTATGTGCTGCTCCTCTCAGCCGGAGCCAGCCCTCACTGATCAGAGCAGACACAGGGAGAGGTACCGAGAAAGCAAGACCTCGCTCGCGCTCTCAGGACAGTACTGGCGACATTTGGAAAGTTGCTAAGGTTTGTCCAAAAGTCGCTAGATTTGTCGCTAAGCGCTTTTTAAAAAAAAGTCGCTAAAGGGGTCCGAAAAGTCGCTAAATCTAGCGACAAAGTCGCTAAGTTGGCAACACTGAGATAAAGTCTGGGGGGGCGAGCTAAGCACATGTAGTTTTCTCGGCGGTTTTTTTCTTTTATATTTTATCTGCTATCATCCCAACTTTATTTTTGATATTGATTCGTCGGAGAGTATTGACATTATGTCAGGAAAAAAAGTTTCTAGCCATCCAAAAATAATAATCCCAGGAAACAAGGCAACAGCTGTGAAAACGTTAAATGTTAATACCGAACACGAATACGCCATGGAAATTGGTCGTGACGACCTCAAGGATAAACGCAAAGAGCCCTCATCCGTACAAAACACTCCAACTAAGATCTCCACCAAGAAACTGAAAGGCGCTGAGGATCTTGAGATTTCCAATGCAGCTCTCCTGGAAGCATTAGTCGCCAGGTTTGGTTTGCAAGATGGAAAGTTGGGTTGTATTGAAAGTAAGATCACCGAGAATAGTCTGATGATTGTAAACCTATCCAAGACAGTGGAATTCAACGCAGCGGAAATTAAGGACTGTAAAGCCAAAATGAATCTGTTTGATAAACAACTCACCTCCGCTCTCGCAACACATGCAGACTTGACGAGTCGTACATCAGAGCTTGAACGCTACAAAAGAAGATGGAACCTCCGAGTGATTGGAATGAATGAGGCCGCAGGTGAAGACGTCCGTAAAGAAATCATCTCATTGTTAGCTTAAATAGCTCCTCACCTGCAGCACAAGCTTGATGACATCGTGGATACAGTCCACCGCATTGGCCCAAGGCAAAAGAATAAATCCAGACAGGTGACCATTCAGTTCTGTATGAGGAAATATGGAGATGAATTCTGGCGCTCCACGAAATTTTCGGACATCTGTAAAGCCAGGGGGATAAAGTTCACGGAGGACTTATCCAAAGAAGATCGAGAGGCTCGTGCGGCGCTGTGGCCGATGATCAGCAAGGCCAGAGCGAAGGGAAAGAAAGCCTACTACCGCGGGCCTTACGGCTATATTGAAGGAGCTCGCATCGTCAAAAATAGCTGAGTTTGAACTCTCCTTGACGAAAAGATGTAAGTGGGATGTTCTATCATGTTTTTGCTGTTGAGCAGGATTTCGTTACAGTGCTCTGTTTAAGGCAGACGTTGTTCACGTGTTCTATAGATGTTTTACTTTGTTCTTTGATCATTCATTATAATACGTTATTTTATTTTGTTTATTAGATCGATGTTTTCGGTGAAGACATCATTATTTTGTATTTTTTAAATGCAAGGGGTCTTTGTAACTCTGTGAAAAGAAAAGCCTTTTTTCTTTTTTGTAAAAACAAAGGTTTCTAAGAAGAAACACATTCTAAGCCCGATGATGTTAAATTCTGGACAAATCAATGGGGTGACAAAGTAGTCTTCAGCCATGTTTCTATACAGTCAGCAGGGGTAGCTATTTTATTTAATAACCTCCCTGGGAAAATACTAAAGTCAATGACTGACTCGAACGGTCATTGGATTTCAGTTGTTTTAAACATTGATGATGTTCTGTTTATTTTATTTAATGTGTATGGCTACAGCAGTATTCCTCTTAATAACAAATTTCTATCTGAAATCTCTAATCTTTTGTTTGAATTGAAACTTTTGTACCCAACTGATAATGTTATTATAGGAGGAGATTTCAATATGGTTATGGATGAGACATTAGATCGTTACCCACCTAAATTTAGTAATTCGCACCCGAACCTTCATTTCCTAAACTTTTGCTTAGATAACGATGTGATACATGCTTGGAGGGCTGGGAATCCAAATCTAAGACAGTTCTCTTGGTTCAAACCAAATGGGATTTCCAAATCTAGGATTGATTACTGGTTAACTTCCTCTAGTTTAACTGAATTTATCAAAGACATCTCAATCTCTTCAGCACCCTTAACTGATCATTGCTGTATCTCCTTATCTTTCTGCTCGAATAAAAGAGAATCACGAAACAAGGGTTACTGGAAACTTAATTGTGACTTATTAAAGCATAGTAGTTTTTGTTCGCAAATTAGATCAATGATAAATAGAAGTCATTAGATAAAAGTCATCTTTCATTCATAAGTAAATGGGAGTACCTAAAACACAAGATTCTGGAATTTTCTATACATTTTAGCAAAAATTTAAGTAAAGCTAGAATGCATTTGGAGGAAGAATTATCTAGAGAGCTAAATAATGTATGTAATAGAGGCGAAATGGATGATGAAACCAGACTAGAAATGTTATCTTTACAATCCAAAATTGATAATTTGTATATTCAAAAAGCCAAAGGAGCTTATGTGAGATCTAGAGCAAGATGGATAGAGAAAGGTGAAAAAAGTAATAGTTATTTTTGCAGACTCGAAAAAAAAGCGACAGAAATACTATAAATTCTCTTTATGTTAATGGAAGCATAACTAACTGCCCAAAAATAATTTCTTCCGAAAGTTTTACATTTTATAACACTTTATATAGCTTCACCTTTTCTGCAATAGATTGTAATATTTTTTTTGAAAGAATACATACTAATATACCGCAGATTGACCAACATTTTAAAGATTTGTGTGAGGCGGGCATTAAAATTGAAGAGCTTAATAAATCTATAGATAAATTATCCTCAGGAAAATCTCCAGGCCCTGATGGCCTCACCCCGGAATTTTATAAATTCTTTAAGGAAGACTTGAGGGATTTATTGTTTGAAGTCTTTCTTCAGTGTCTTCACAATAATACACTTGCTTCAACTATGAAGCAAGGACTAATTACTCTAATACCCAAGCCAGGCAAGGATGCTTGACAAATAGATAATCTTCGACCCATGACTCTTCTTAACTGTGATTATAAAATTTTAGCTCACATATTTGCCAACAGGCTAAAAGAAGGATTAGACCAAATAATAAGTGAATCACAATCTGGATTTATGAAAGGTAGATCAATACATAATAATATTAGACTAGTTCTAGATATTTTGGATTATCATGAATGGATTGAGGATGATGGTTACATTTTGTTTTTGGATTTTAGAAAAGCGTTTGACACAATTGAACACAATTTCATATTTGATTCTCTTAGTAAATACGGTTTAGGTAACAAGTTCATATCTTTAATTCAAATGCTATATAAAGACATCAATAGTTCTATATCACTGTCGCATGGAACTTCTCAGAGATTTAATATTACACGAGGAATTAGGCAAGGTTGTCCCATTATTGTCCCTTTATTGTTCATTTTGGCTGTAGAGATGCTCACTATTTTGATTAATAAGGATGATAGTTTTGATAAGCTCAAGGTATTTGGAAGACAAATTTCTATTAGTCAGTTGGCAGATGATACAACTTTTTTTTTAAAGGATAAATATCAAATTGATAAAGCTATTAGATTAGTTAATCTCTTTTCCGATGCTTCTGGTTTGCATTTAAATATAAACAAATGTGAATTACTTGCAATTCATGACAGTGATTTAGACCATTTATGTAATATCCCAGTTAAAACCTCTGTAAAATACTTGGGGATTACTATTACTAAAGATAATAATCGTAACATTCAGGAAAAATTTGTAAACAAATTTCTAAAAGCAAAGTCAATTCTTAATAGTTGGTTACAAAGAGATGTCTCAATTTTTGGAAGAATTTTGTTGACCAAAATTGAATTTCTCTCTAGGTTTGTTTACCCAGCCTCATCACTAGCTATCCCTCTTCATTTACTTAAGGAATATAACAGCACAAACTTTAATTTCATTTGGAAAAATAGGCATCATTATATAAACAAAAATGATTTAGTTCGCAGTTTTGAAGAGGGAGGTCTGAATGTTACTGACTTGGAAATATTGAATAATGCTTTAAAAACTCAATGGCTAAGATCATTTCTCCACAACACGAACAGTATGTGGTTTTCAGTTTCTTCTTCAGTGTTTGGGAAAGTAAGTGGTCTCGAATTTTTAATTAAATGCGATTTTGAATTGTCCAAGTTACCGCTCAAATTGTCTCTCTTTCATCAACAGGTTTTGTTGTGTTGCAAACTAGCCTTTTCTCACAATTTCAGTCCTCACAAGACTTGTATTTGGAACAATTGTTTTATTTTACATCGCAATAAGTCTTTATTTTATGGAAATTGGTTTAAATATAATATTATTTCTTTATTGGATATGATGGATAACCATGGTGACATTCTCAACTATAATGATTTCTGTCTGAAACATGGATTTGTATGTCATCCTAAAGAGTTTTATACAGTTGTAAATGCCATTCCTAAAAGTATGATATTATTGCTCAAAGGAATTCTTTCTTACTATGCCGTGACATTCTCTCTTCCATTTCTGTGTCTGGGTACTTATTCTATTAGAGATCAAAAATGTACCAATTTATTTATTAGACATGTTTTCTGTCACGGAGCCGATGCCTTCAGCATCGGATTCCCCCATCACGTCATTCGTTCCCGTTCCCCGGAGTTTTAATGGACTTCACTTCCCACCATGCATTGCACCTCGCACACCTGTTCACTGTTTGTAATCTTGTTGAGCACGTGTTTAGTTACTATCACCCGCACCTGTTTGTTATCAGTTTGTTTCATTGCCTGTATTATTTAAAGTCTGTCTTTCAGTTTAGTTATTGTCGGTATTGTTGTTGTAATGTCGTTGCGTGGGTCTGTATCATCAGTATTTTATCCGTGTCTGAACCTGTTTGATCTGGAAGTGTTACCTGTACCTGTTTGATCTGGAAGTGTTACCTGTACCTGTTTTGGTCTGGATTACTCTGTTCTTTGGAAAAGCTCCAGTAAAAGTCTGTCGTTTGAAAGCACTCTCTGTCGTTCTGGTCTCTCTCTACCCCAGCACCGTAACATTTTCATTAGCAGACTCTATCCAAATCGACTCAGACGTCACCATATTTTTAAGGATTTTGATTCAAAGGAATTAAAAGAGATAAGAATGAGTTATCTCTCTTTTCCAATTTTCCCAAAAGTAAAAGAGCTACCATTTAAAATAATGAATGATATATATCCATCGAAAGAATTCCTTAGATTAAAATTTGATGTTGAGCAGAATTCTTGTCAATTTTGTGAAAGTGATATTGAAGCCACTGAGCACATTTTCTTCAACTGTATCCATTCAAAGCTGTTTTGGTCTCATTTAAATAATAGAATGTCCTGTGTCAATATCCAGATTGACCCTTTTGATTATAAACAAATTGGAGTCTCTAAAAAAGACTGTACACAACATTACTTGGTTAATAATCTTAATCTAATAATCTAGTAAATTTTTTATCCATAAATGTAGATTCTTAAAAACTACCCCTTCTTTTCCTCACTTTAAAAATGAGCTTAAAGTTTTTGCTTCCCTTTCAAATAATAAGGCTATTACATTAGCCAATTTTTTCAACGATTTTAGTGATTCATAATATTTTATAACCCCTTTGCAAAATTATGTAAATATATTTATTTATTTTTTATTTATTTTTTATTATTATTATTTATTTTTAGTGTAATACTTTTCACTTTGACTTTGTAGTTGTGTCTGCCTTTATATAGTTGCAATGTGTATTTTTATTTCTATTTTCTATTTCTATTTTGTATTTCTGTAATTGTGAAATTTCTATTTTGGTTCATTTAAAGCCTGTTTGGTTTGTAAATTTCTTGATTTTCAATAAAAAAATAAATAAATAAAAAGTGAAAGTAAAAAAAAAAAAGATAAAGTCTGACAGAGGAAATGGTTATAATTCAGGCAGTGGTTCCCTCTGGTGGTTGGATAAATGTTTCATAAAGTGACATTATTCATAGAGTGAAATTTTACAGGGATACTGTGTAAACCAGTGCTAGAATATATGGACCAGGACAAGGTTAAACAAGCTAATTGTAAGGTCTTAATTAAATTAGTATGTAAAGGGTTTTGTAATTACTGGATAGTTTGTAAGTCGCTTTGGATAAAAGCGTCAACTAAATGCCTAAATGTAAATGTAAATAGTTTGTAACTAACTTTGGCTTGTAAGTCAAATTTAGTGATCGCACAATTTGTTCTATTTGTTCTGCAAGTGGTGTAGGTTGTAAATAAACAATTATAGTTAAAATTAAAGTATTTTTCAACAATAATAAATTATATTTCTATTGAAATAAGATATTATATATAAAATATTTATGCACGTTGTGCAGTCTTGATGCAGATATATTAACTAGAGCCCAATTCATTTGTTTCTGCATGTTTAAGATAACTCAAAAGTGTTAGTGCTAGTGCAGACACCACAGATGAACAACCAGTTATTAAAATAGATTGTGCGGTCATGTTGACCTTTTCAGGCAGACTGGGCGCATGAAGGAAGCGTACTACGGTTTGAATAGGACCCATCCGATCACATCCTCGTTCTAACTAACAGAAAGACCTTCTTTGTGTGTTTGTGTTGGGGTGGGTCAGCGTGATGTAATTCTATGTAACAGTTAAGTGTATGAGAGGTCAGAAAAGAGAAGATGAGGGGTTAAAGGTCAGTCTTTCAACCCCCCCCTTGAACTCTTGATATGAGGATTTAGATACAGTGTGTGGAATGTTGGTCGGAGGTGAGAGACTCTGGGATTCGTTTGCTTGTTTTACCCACATTGTTTTACTTTCTCATGAGTTGAAATTTTAATTCTTAGAGGAGACAATGCGAAGATTTTGGTGATTTGTGAAATGAATAAAACATTTTGAAACAAATAACTTGGGTTAATAATACTTGTACTTACTAAAGCCAAAACATATTCTATGCAAGTATGCAACATTAAGTTTTGAGGTTTTTACAGCAATAGTTTTAGCTGTTGTAATATAGTAAATATAATAGATTTTATTAGATGAAAATGGCATTTTTATGAATATGCATGTTTAATACAACCTGAAAAACCGTAGGCCGGCAACCCTGAAAATATATCTGGACCCATTATGCCCTCTTTGCTTTGGAAGCGTCACTGTCTGTTTGTACATTGTTTCAAGTGTATTATTGTTTGAGTGTCAAGACAATAGTTTACATAGTGTCTGACTGTGAGTTTTATACTTACAATGTCTAGATTTCAAATTGTTCCTTCAAAATATAGCTAGACATATAGCTTGCTAGCACAGAGTAATGGTTTATTAAATGTGCAGTGAGTTCATGTTTGAACAACCCTTCAGTTTAGCATTCACGTAACATTTTCTGGTGAAAGTATTTCATTGGCACCTGCTTGTGTTTTTATATTTGTCTAATGTACCATTAGATAGATTTTTCTAATTAGGTTGTATTAGTAACCAACACATGAAAAAGTACATTACACATGATTGTTGGCTTTTAATTTAACACATTTAGGTTCAATATGAATAACTGACAAAGGAACTGACATCTGTCTTCTAATGAAGTACATGAAGTTTTATGGGCCAGCGTAGGGGGGGAAATGAATGTGTGTTTTTGGATGACCCCTAAAAGGAGGTGCCTGTAGACACAGATGCTTTATAAAGCTCTGGAGAAACCTGCATGTGTCTTCTGTCTGTAAAACAATTTTCTTTTCATTTTGGGCCATATTCCTCTCTCCTGATTCTTTCTGCTTCTTTTTTTCCCTATTTTATTTCACAATGTTGAGATGGACACTTCTAAGGATGATGTTATTGCTCTGGATGACAAGAGTGACACTACAGGGCGGCACAGGTGAGGATGTAGAAAATAAGACTATATAAATAAGCAAATGTTTTGTGTTTTGAAAATAATCTCATTTGCTATTAGAGTTTCTTATATATACAAACATTCAAATTTTGGAAAAACATACTCACTTTTTCCACATTTAGAATAAGAGTAAACTTGTCAAAACCATGAAATAACGCAATTGTAACTGTGAGATATACGTTGTGACTAAAAACATCCAAAAGTAATGAACATTGTTATATTTGATCATTTTCAAAAGTAGTCACCATTTGACTAGAATTTGTAAAATCATATTCTTGACATTTAATCATCCAGTTTCTTGAGGATTCAACCTGAGAAGATTTTTAAACGGCACTGAAGAAATTTCTGCCTATATGCTGGATACTTACTGGCTGCTTTTTATTCATTATTTGCTCCATCTATATCAAAAATACTTTTTAATAAATAAATTGTAGCTTTCTACTTAGATAAATATGTAAAAATGTTGCCATAATTATATTTTTGTCTACAAATAATTTCAAACATTGAATTGTACACCTTCAGATTAAAAGACTTTTAAGAGTACAAAATCACGAGAAACAATTTTTGTCATTTTTGTCTACAATTTTTCCTGGTACTGTAGGTCCATGCATCATTTGTATTATGTCTGTGCCTTTCAAGGCTGTGAGATGTTCAAGATAATATTGAGGATTTTTATTAAACATTTTATTTTGCTCCCATTGCTAATATTCAAGTAGTTTAAATAGTGTGAATCCAACCCAATGGGTAATAGGAAAAAAAATATGATAGATATTTAATCTCTGTGTCTTACTGCATCATGATTACCTGAAAATCCTGACAGCATTTTGTGAAACATCTTTCCCCTGCCAAAAGCTTCTTAACACCAAATCAAAGTGAATGATGTTTTCTTGGCAGTGCCTGTCTGAATTTAACATCCCGTTGTGAGAATAGAATTTTATTACTTGTACACAGTTAGTCTATTGATACGCTTTCCTTTTGCCTTCATGTGGCAAGATATTTAGACAACAGTTTCCAATTACCTGTAAAAAATTTTAAACCTCTTTGACTAAATTTGGTAGTTTGGTAGGCACAACTGAAAAAAATTGATGCATCAAGAAAATTTGAGAGGTTTTGAGTTTTTTACAGTGTTCTGATTTCATTCAGCTTTGTAAAGATGTGTGAGATTAATTGGAGATTTGTGGACTACCTATATTCAATTTAACAGAAGAAAAGAACATAGTATTTGCTATTGTATATAACAATGTTGATTTCATTTGTTTTCAGGTTATAGTTTGGGCCCTGAAAGAAAAATGAAAGGAAATGGTGAGATCCACTAGTGCACATTGATTTTTTTCTGTGTAATCTTTTCTTCTGAGAAGTATAAAGAATAAAACAATGTTATAACAGTTAGTGAAATGAAAATTCAGATTTACACAACATTACATTCATTTCAATAATGAAATTATGTAATAATATGAAAATAAAAGGTCCCAATATTCTCTGTTTGTTTCTCAAATGTTTCAGGATATGGAAACCCATCTGCTGTAGCTCCTGGAAATAACGGTCAGTCCATGATGAATATGATCTTTTCTAACTGTAGTGGCATTATTCTGCTTTGACTATTCCTCAAATATGATTGATTCATCTTTTTTAATCTTCTGCAGGTCAAAGTGCGTCTCTTCCATCAGCCAATGGAAATGGAGCTGCATTCAAAGGTAAAAAAATCCTCGTCTTTTTGGGAGATTGTGTGTTTGTCATTTTTACCTCTTATATTGTGTGTTTGTCTCATATAAGGTTATGGAGCTCTAGCAGCAGGATTTAAAAATATATTATATATTATATAAATATATTATAATACATAATGAAGGAAAAACTGAAAAAATTGCTTTGATGGCATTTACACAGAATTACATTCATTTAATATATTTAATTTTTTCATGTTTAAATAAAATTATATTTTTACAAAATTCTCTGTGTTTTCTCAAATGTTTCAGGATTTGGAAACCCATCTGCTGTAGCTCCTGGAAATAACGGTCAGTCCATGATGAATATGATCTTTTCTAACTGTAGTGGCATTATTCTGCTTTGACTATTCATCAAATATGATTGATTCATCTTTTTTAATCTTCTGCAGGTCAAAGTCCAGCAGCCAATGGAAATGGAGCTGCATTCAAAGGTAAAAAATTGTTTTTTGGAGATTGTGTGTTTGTCATTTTTACCTCTTATATTGTGTGTTTGTCTCATATAAAGTTATGGAGCTCTAGCAGCAGGATTTAAAAATATATTATATATTATATAAATATATTATAATACATAATGAAGCAAAAACTGAAAAAAATCCTTTGATGGCATTTACACAGAATTACATTCATTTTAAGTATATTTTATTTTTTCATGTTTAAATAAAATTATATTTTTAATAAACAGAATTCATATAATTTTCACAACATTTTCTGTGTTTTCTCAAATGTTTCAGGATTTGGAAATCCATCTGCTGTAGCTCCTGGAAATAATG
The DNA here is from genome assembly GCA_019155185.1 of Beaufortia kweichowensis. Taxonomy (NCBI): domain Eukaryota; kingdom Metazoa; phylum Chordata; class Actinopteri; order Cypriniformes; family Gastromyzontidae; genus Beaufortia; species Beaufortia kweichowensis. The sequence continues at coordinate 2,877,336 of CM032808.1, forward strand.
GTGAGTCCATTATGAATATGATCTTTTCTAACTGCAGTGACATTACTCAGCTTTGCCTATTCATTAAATATGATTGTTTCTTTTTTAATCTTCAGGTCAAAGTGCGTCTCTTCCAGCAGCCAATGGAAACGGAGCAGCATTTAAAGGTAAAGATTATTCTGTTTATTGGTAAGATAGTATTTTTGTCATTTTGACCTATGACATTTTTTGCTTGTATTATAAGGTTATGGAGCTTCAGCAGCAGCCGCACAAAATGGATATGGAGCCAAACCCAATGGTGATTAAATATAATTTATTGTAAAGTACAGTACGTGTGTTACAGCCATTGTTATTTGATTAAAACATCAGAATTCTCTATTGCAGGACCTGTTGCCCAGAATGTACATGGAGGAAAACCTATGAGTAAGTTTAGATTTTAAGTATTAGTATAGATTTTTATTAACTGTAATAGCGACATTAATATCTTATAAGTTAACTAAACACAGTTTTTCATTAATCTCAAGACTATGGAGCTGTGTCTGGTATAGCAAATGGACAAGGAGCCAAACCCAACGGTATGTCATTTATGAAACGTGTCAGTTTTAAAATTAAAGTTTCAGTCTGTTCACTTGTTGTATTCTGTTATAATACACTTTTTTGTTAACATTCAGGTGCTTATGGGAGCAAACAAAATCTACCTAGATATGGACCACCATATGGTATGACCCAGCTGTTGCTTTAAATGAATAAAATCATATTTTTTCTTTATGACCCCATAGAATTTAATGTTTTATTGTTGTTTCCAGGTGGAATTGGAATGGGCATGGGAATGATGAACCAGCAAGCAGCCAATAAGAAAGGAGGTACATGGCACACATTTACGTATAAAAAAAGATAAAGATGTAAAATTAGATGAAGGATAAAGAACTCAAGTGCAGTTTGAGTTTTATTAAAAAAAGTCAAACACAAAATCACCCAAAGGGTGATTTTTATTTTGGAAAAATGTGCTGAACTATGATGTTTTCTGTAAAGCTGCTTTGCACTGACGCACATTGTGAATAGTCCTATTTATATGTAATTAAATTGTATGTACTGTAAGTCATTGTAGTAAATTTATATAAGGAAATGTTTAATATTTCTGTTCTTTAGGCTCTGGCACTGGGTATGCAGCCACTAAAGGACAAAATATCAAATCTGGAGGTAAACTTTCTAGCATCTGTAGCTAATTATATCTGGTCATGTAATGGATATATTGTTATTGAATCCAAAATAGATACTATTGTTATTATTAGGAAGTAAAAGACATAAATTTAATCCATAATATGTAATTAATTGCCTACAGCATATGGTGTTCCTGCTGGATATCCCAATAGTGGAGCGGCCAAAGGACCAAAGCCAGGTACTTGGTTTTTATCTTCTTTATATTAGCCTGTCAATAACATCAATAGTTTAAACTAAAGAAAACTTGTTTGTTTACAGGATATGGAGGAGCAGCTCAAGGACCTAATGCTGGTAAACTATTGGATGGCACAGTTTTTGCATTTGTCCTTAACAGGCATTTATGCAAACCAAGTAGTAGACTTCTATTTGCACAATACCAAAAAAGATTTAAAAAATAATATTAAAAAAGCAATAAAAAAAAAAAAAAAAAAAATCATTATGGCCATTATTAAAATGTATATATTTTTTCTCTTATTAGGTTCTTCTTTAGGATATATGGGCTATCCCAATAGTGGGGTCAAGGGACCTCAACCAGGTAAATTCTGTTGCTGATAATGGTTCTACTTTATTGGTTGTTTTTCTTTAGTCAGATTTTTAGATTTAACCTGAATTATAATCTGAATCTTAATTATAAATTGAATCGGTGTTGGGTCTGGTCTACAGGGTATGGTGCAAAGGCTGGATACTCCAATGGACAAGGAGCCAACCCCAACGGTAAACTACATATGATCATAGCTATTATAAAATAAATGTTTTCCTCTCTAATTGGAATACCCAGATCGGATTAGTCATGTACAAATTTTGTTTGTGTGTGATAATGGTTTTACCTTGCTCGTTGGATTTCTTTTCGACACCATCTGAATTTTATGGGTGTTGGGTCTGGTCCACAGGTTATGGTTCAAAGGCTGGATACGCCAATGGACAAGGAGCCAACCCCAACGGTAAACTACATATAACCATTGCTATTATAAAATGAATATTTTTGTCTCTAATTGGAGGAAATGAAGCAGATGAGCCATGTTCAATTTTTCTTGGTGTGCGATACTGGTTCTCCCTTATTTGTTGGATTTCTTTAGTCACATTTTTAGATACCATCTGAATTTTATGTGTGTTGGGTCTGGTCCACAGGGTATGGTGCAAAGGCTGGACACTCCAATGGACAAGGAGCCAACCCCAACGGTAAACTACATATAATCATTACTACAGTATTATAAATAAATATTTTTGTCTGTAATTGGAGGAACCAGAACAGATGAGCCATGTTCAAAATGGTTCTACTTTATTTGTTAGATTTTGTCTGTCAGATTTTTTTATACCATCTGAAATTTTGTGTTGGGTCTGGTCCACAGGGTATGGCGCAAAGGCTGGATACTCCAATGGACAAGGAGCCAACCCCAACGGTAAACTAAATATAATCATTACTACAGTATTATAAATAAATATTTTCGTCTGTAATTGGAGGAACCAGAACAGATAAGCCATGTTCAAATTTTGTTAGTGTGTGATAATGGTTCTACTTTATTTATTAGATTTCGTCAGTCAGGTTTTTGTATACCATCTGAATTTTGTGTTGGGTCTGGTCCACAGGGTATGGTGCAAAGGCTGGATACTCCAATGGACAAGGTGCCAACTCCAACGGTAAACTACATATAATCATTGCTACAGTATTATAAATGAATATTTTCATCTCTAATTGAAGGAACCAGATTAGATGAGCCATTTTCAAATTTTGTTGGTTTGTGATAATGGTTCTACCTTACTGGAAGGATTTCTTCAGTCAGATTTTTGTATACCATTTTAAATTTTGTGTTGGGTCTGGTCAACAGGGTATGGTGCAAAGGCTGGATACTCCAATGGACAAGGAGCCAGCTCCAATGGTAAACTACATATAATCATTGCTACAGTATTATAAATGAATATTTTCATCTCTAATTGGAGGAACCAGAACAGATGAGCCATGTTCAAATTTTGTTAGTGTGTGATAATGGTTCTACTTTATTTATTAGATTTCATTAGTCAGATTTTTGTATACCATCTGAATTTTGTGTTGGGTCTGGTCTACAGGGTATGGTGCAAAGGCTGGATATTCCAATGGACAAGGTGCCAACTCCAACGGTAAACTACATATAATCATTGCTACAGTATTATAAATGAATATTTTCGTCTAAATTGAAGGAACCAGATAAGATGAGCCATTTTCAAATTTTGCTGGTGTGTGATAATGGTTCTACCTTACTGGAAGGATTTCTTCAGTCAGATTTTTGTATACCATTTTAAATTTTGTGTTGGGTCTGGTCTACAGGGTATGGCGCAAAGGCTGGATACTCCAATGGACAAGGAGCCAACCCCAATGGTAAATTAAATATAATCATTGCTGTAATAAAATGAATTATTTCGTCTCTAATTGGAGGAACCAGAGCGGATGAGCCATGTTCACATTTTGTTGGTGTATGATAATGGATAACCTTATTGGCTGGACTTCACCATCTGAATTTCATGTGTGTTGGGTCTGGTCCACAGGTTATGGTGTGAAGGCTGGATACTCTAATGGACAAGGAGCCAACCCCAATGGTAAACTACATACAATCATTGCTGTTATAAAATGAATATTTTTGTCTATAATTAGAGAAACCAGATTTGAGGAGCCATCTTTAAATTTGGTGTGATAATGGTTCTACCTTACTGGAAGGATTTCTTCAGTCAGAATTTTGGATACAATCTGAATTTTGTCGTCTGGTCCACAGGGTATGGCGCAAAGGCTGGATACTCCAATGGACAAGGAGCCAACCCCAGCGGTAAACTACATATAATCATATTATAAAATTAATATTTATCACCTCTGATTGGAGAAACAAGAGCGGATAAGCCATGTATGAATTTTGGTGGTGTTGGTGATATTAGTTCTACCCTATTTGTTACATTTCTTGAGACAGATATTTGGGTATAATCTGAATTTTGTGTTGGGTTCTGATCCACAGGGTATGGCGCAAAGGCTGGATACTCCAATGGACAAGGAGCCAACCCCAACGGTAAACTATATATAAGCATTGCCATTATAAAATTAATATTTCACTTTTAATTTGAGGAACCAGAGTGGATGAGACATGTTCAAATTCTGTTGGTGTTGGTAATAATAGTTCTACCTTACTGGTAGGATTTTTTCAGTCAGATTTTTGGATACAATCTGAATTTTGTGTTGGGTCTGGTCCACAGGGTATGGCGCAAAGGCTGGATACTCCAATGGACAAGGAGCCAACCCCAACGGTAAACTATATATAAACATTACCATTATAAAATTAATATTTCACTTTTAAATTGAGGAACCAGAGTGGATGAGACATGTTCAAATTCTGTTGGTGTTGGTAATAATAGTTCCACCTTACTGGTAGGATTTTTTCAGTCAGATTTTGGATACAATCTGAATTTTGTTTTGGGTTTGATCCACAGGGTATGGTGCAAAGGCTGGATACTCCAATGGACAAGGAGCCATCCCCAACGGTAAACTACATGTAATCATTGCTATTATGAAATTAATAATCCCAAATTTAATTTGAGGAATCAGATTGGAAGACCATGTTTAATCCTATTGTAAAACAGCCAATGCTTTGTGCACACCTGTAAGTGGCTATCAAACAAAGAATGAAGGATGTTTTAAACATATATTCTGGTGACTTGACAGTTCATCTCTGGATCAGTCTTTAGTGTCTGACACAAAGGGTAGACATATGAACAGACTGTTTGTAGGGTGAGAGGAGTCCCTTATGATTCTGCTTTGTTAGTAATGTAAGCTGTGTTCTTCTTCCACCTCAAGTCTTTGCAGATGCTGGTGCTAAGGAATTTACAAAAAGTCCTGAACACAGTAGAAGTTGGCAGAATTAGAGCCTAAGTAGATGGGTAACCAACTTTCTCTCTCCAGGAGTTATTGGGAAAATTAGTTGTTAGAGCTGTCTGCCCCCTAAAGTATAACAGGCATTTCAATTAGTGCCCAGTTTACAGTTGTTTCCCACCAACAAGCTGTATTTTGGGCACTGAACAGGGCAGTGGTTGCAGGTGTAGGGGGGCTACAAGGTATTGGTTGGGTGGTCAACAGCGAGTACATGAAACCTCTTTCAGTTTTGCCAAATTTCTAAGAAATGTGTCATCTTTAGCAGAGTTTTTTTTTACAGTATTTATTTTCTGTTTCGCAAGAGGGACAGGGGTTGCATTTAACTTTGGATCTACATTATCTGAACCACACTCTGAGGACATACTGGTTCAAGATCAAACATTTAAACACATTGTGTCTCAAATCCAGTTAGGAGATTTGTTTACCCATAGGAGATTTTACCCATTTTATCACAGGAAGTTTGCTGGGGGAGCGTACCAGTATTGAGTTCTTATTTTTGGCCTGGCCTTGCCAGCTTGCACTTTCACATGGAAGTGCATAGACGCAGCCATGGATCCATTGTGACTGTAGGGCATCTGTGTGCTAATCCTAGTTCAATCCAAAGCATTATCTGTTGAACATTGAGATGTTATTCTTGTTAGTTTGAGGTTACAAGGTCTAATCCTAAACCTCAAGAAAAGTGTTCTTGTGTTGGCAGCCTCAGACTGGACCAGGGTATTCTAGTCATTTTTGAGTTATAAGAGTTAAGTAAGCGTATAAACTGACTCAGACCTTTTTTTACAGGATATGGAGGAGCTGCCAAAGGACCTAATGCTGGTAATCTATTGAATGGCACAGTTTTAAGCAGTTTTAAGCATACTTAAAAGTGTACACAGTACTATACTTAACAGGCGTTTACTGTATGCAAACCAAGTAGATAAAAGATAAGAAAGATTTGAGCAACCAAGGACATTTTAAAAATCATGATGGCTGTATAAAAATATATATTTATTTAAAATATTTATTATATATATATTTTCTAATTATGTTTTTCTCTAGGAACTATGGGCAATGCCAATAGTGGGGTCAAGGGACCTAAACCAGGTACATTTTGTTGTTGTTGGTAAAAATAGTTCTACCTTACCAGTTGGATACCATCTGATACCGTCATGTGTGTTGGGTCTGGTCCACAGGGTATGGTGCGAAGGCTGGATACTCCAATGGACAAGGAGCCAACCCCAACGGTAAACTACATATAATCATTGCTATTGTAAAAAAGAATATTTTCGTTGGTAATTGGAGGAACCAAAATTGATGAACAAAGTTTAAATTTTGTTGGTGTATGATAATAGTCCTCTCTTATTGGCTGGATTTCACCATCTGAATTTTATGGGTGTTGGGTCTGGTCCACAGGGTATGGTGCAAAGGCTGGATACTCCAATGGACAAGGAGCCAACCCCAACGGTAAACTACATATAATCATTGCTATTATAAAAAATAATATTTTCGTTGGTAATTGGAGAAACCAAAATAGATGAGTAAAGTTTACATTTTGTTGGTGTTTGATAATAGTCCTCTCTTATTGGCTGGATTTCACCATCTGAATTTTATGGGTGTTGGGTCTGGTCCACAGGGTATGGTGCAAAGGCTGGATACTCCAATGGACAAGGAGCCAACCCCAACGGTACACTCCATATAATCATTGCTATTATAAAAAAGAATATTTTCGTTGGTAATTGGAGAAACCAAAATAGATGAGTAAAGTTTAAATTTTGTTGGTGTATGATAATAGTCCTCTCTTATTGGCTGGATTTCACCATCTGAATTTTATGGGTGTTGGGTCTGGTCCACAGGGTATGGTGCAAAGGCTGTATACTCCAATGGACAAGGAGCCAACCCCAACGGTAAACTACATATAATCATTTCTATTATAAAAAATAATATTTTCGTTGGTAATTGGAGAGACCAAAATAGATGAGTAAAGTTTAAATTTTGTTGGTGTATGATAATAGTCCTCTCTTATTGGCTGGATTTCACCATCTGAATTTTATGTGTGTTGGGTCTGGTCCACAGGGTATGGTGCAAAAGCTGGATACTCCAATGGACAAGGAGCCAACCCCAACGGTAAACTACATATAATCATTGCTATTATAAAAAATAATATTTTCGTTGGTAATTGGAGAGACCAAAATAGATGAGTAAAGTTTAAATTTTGTTGGTGTATGATAATAGTCCTCTCTTATTGGCTGGATTTCACCATCTGAATTTTATGTGTGTTGGGTCTGGTCCACAGGGTATGGTGCAAAGGCTGGATACTCCAATGGACAAGGAGCCAACTCCAATGGTAAACAAAATATAATCATTGCTATTATAAAATAATATTTTTATCTCTAATTGGAGGGACCAGAGCAGATGAGCCCTGTTCAAATTGTGTTGGTCTGTGTGATAATGGTTCTACCAAATAATAATTGTTGTATTTCATCAGTCAGAATTTTGTTTTAGATATCACCATCTGAATTTTTGTGTTGGGTCTGGTCCACAGGGTATGGTGCAAAGGCTGGATACTCCAATGGACAAGGAGCCAACCCGAACGGTAAACTACATATAATCATTGCTATTATAAAATTATTTTTTTATCTCTAATTGGAGGGACCAGAGCAGATGAGCCCTGTTCAAATTGTGTTGGTGTGTGATAATGGTTCTACCTTAATTGTTGTATTTCATTAGTCAGATTTTTAGATATCATCTGAATTTTTGTGTTGGGTCTGGTCCACAGGGTATGGTGCAAAGGCTGGATACTCCAATGGACAAGGAGCCAACTCCAAGGGTAAACAGAAATATAATCATTGCTATTATAAAATTATTTTTTTATCTCTAATTGGAGGGACCAGAGCAGATGAGCCCTGTTCAAATTGTGTTGGTGTGTGATAATGGTTCTACCTTAATTGTTGTATTTCATTAGTCAGATTTTTAGATATCATCTGAATTTTTGTGTTGGGTCTGGTCCACAGGGTATGGTGCAAAGGCTGGATACTCCAATGGTCAAGGGGCCAACCCGAACGGTAAACTACATATAATCATTGCTTTCATAAAATAAATATTGTCGGTTCTAATTGGAGGAACCAGATCGGAAGACCATGTTCAAAGTTATTGTAAAACAGCTGATGCTGTATGCACACCTGTGAGTGGCTATCAAACAAATTGCTTATGATTGTGCCTAATGAGGTATTGCCCGATATTACTTGCCAGGCACAGAAAGTGTTGTATTTGTTTCGTACGAATCTGTGGAAGCCCCTTATCATTATGAATACATTAATGTCATCCCCTGTGATCCATAGGTTATGGTGTTCCTCCTGGTATGTTTAAAGGACCTTATACCAAAGGTGTGAATTCAGGTAGAAGATTTTATATATTTGTTATCTGTCCTTTTTATGTTTTATGATATTATGTCCCTGCAATTTTTGTACACTTTTATGACATGCTTCAGTTTTGTCCGCTTGTATTAAAATTGCTTTGGTTTCTAGGGTATGCACCTGTAAAAAATGGAAATGGGGGTGTTTCTAGTGGAAAGGGACCTAAAGGGGAAACTTTGAGCCCTGAAGTACAAGGCCATCTTCCCGTATTAGCTAACACGAAGGGCGTTTTGTCGCTAGCTGAACATGAGTCAAGCACAAGATTACCATCAGACATTTCATCAGTTCTGCAACAAACAAAAGGACCAGGTGCATTACTTCCACAGGGCAAAGCACCAAAACCATGGGCACCTCATCCTGTTGTACCACAAGAAATGCCTTCAAATGCATTTGCACAAGGTCCATCCACCTATAAACCAAGTAAAGCTTACAAACCAGTAGCACCTGCACCTGTTGTCCCGCAAAGCAAAGCTTTCAAACCAGTTGCACCCATAGTATCTCAAGCAGAAGCAGAGTCAACCTTCGTTCATCAAAGGAAAGCTCAAAAACCACTTCCTCAGGTTCCACAGACTGTTGCACTATCGCCAGAGCAAGCCATTCCACAGGAACAAAGCACAGGACAGGTGGTAGCACAACCAATTACTTCACAAAGTGGTATTTCTTCAATGGCATCTCTGGCACAGGGTCCACAGTCAAAGGCTTCAAAACCAGCACTAGAGACACTGCAAATTTCACCAGCTTTTCAACCAAACCAGGCTTTGACTCAGCTGATGAATCCATCGACAACAAATACTGGTACGTGTCTATGGTTTAATACATAACTAATATGGCTATCATGGTAAATGTGTTTTATTTCGAAATAAGGAAACAAAGGGGGGTAATTTGTTAAGTTTGTGTGCCGTGATCTACAGAACTCGTTGGTCTGGAAAAACGTAATGGACAGCAGCAGGCAGCTAAACCAGAAAAGCCTGGTAATTCATAACTGTTAAATCAATACATAACATTAAAATACACTAAATCATAACATTGAATGCATAGAATGTCGGCTTATTGGTTTGTTTCGGATGATTACAAAATGTTTAATGGATCTATTGGGCATTTTAGACTGTAGACCTAATGGACAGTGGATCAAACTGCCAAGTCCTGGTAATTCTTGTTACCATTTATATATTTTTATCTAAAAGAATACACTTTTTGTCATTAAATAAGTCAAAGTATTTGCCAAACATTTTTTTGTTTAAAACAGTCAGTCTGAAACTAATAATGTAATTTGTCTGCAGGGTCGATGTACCCCAAACAAAATGGAGCAAATCCATCACAACCAGGTAAAGAATATATTCTATAAACAGTGATGGAAATGGCAAAGATTCACTGGTGGGACTCTAGTTGGAGACTTCCCACTATATTTATTTACAATTTGCATAGCTAGCACCAGGTGGCTATTTAATGAATAAAATGAAAATCACACATTTCACGATCCCCCGTTTAGTCTCCGTTCCCTGGATTTCCATTTCAACTTTCAACCTAACCAAGGCTGACACTGACTACACACAGCCATTGAATGTTGTGATTAACCACTTTGGATTGAGTTTTTTTTTTTAGAAAAACATGTATTCTTATACACTAAGGCAGCTGATTTTCTGTCATTTGTTCTGTAATTAGCCTTTGGTGCAGGAGTGAGTGGTTATCCTGTCCCTGGCACGAACAATGGATACAACGGTAAATCACTGCACAAAACCATTTTTATTGATTTATTACATATTTATTTTTAATAACAGAATAATAGAAAGATAATAGAAAGTATAGAAAAAAATGTAAACAAAAAAATTACATCACATATGCATTTAATTAAGATCTATCTGTTGGTCTGTCTGTCTAGCATATGGTGCTGGTCATGGGTCTTATCCAAGTGCAGAATATGGAAATGGATATGGAAATGGTAAGAAATCCTAGTACTTATAATACTTGTCATTTATAGTAAAATGAGACTCCATGCTATACACACCATTCCTACTGAGACTGTATAAACATTGATATTTCTTCTGTGAATGTTTAAGGTCAAGTTGGCCCTAATGGAGCTGTGAAAGGCAAACCTGGTAAAACCACAAACACAATTACTACTTTATCTTTTTTGCTACCTCTATAATACTGTAAATACAAAATAGCTATTTATACACTATATGATTAAATTTAATTGTAAGTAAAGCTTAACAAAAGGGTACAAACTGTATTTAAAGTGCTTTAATAATACTAAAACACATAAGCAGAGTGCCGTCAATTTATTGCTTTTTGCAACATAATTATATGTTTCCTGTCTTTATTGCTGCTGGACAATTAGATGAAAAATATATGCTAATATAAATGTTGACGTACAGAATCTCTTTTAATATATCTTTCTGTGACAGCTGGTCCTCAGGGTGGGCTACCAACAGGATTGGGATTCAAAGGACAGTCCAAAAATATCCCAAAATATGGTAAATGTCTTTGCTGCATGATACTGGAATCAGTTGTATTGGAACGCATTGTTAACCTGTCCCACTGTTCTGTGGCATAACAGGCATAGGAGGACGGCCATTTGGTGGTTCCCCTAATGGATATCAAAGTAACCCCTTTGGAAAATATGGTATGACTTGATTTAATAAATTTAGAAACATGTTTGTTTTGTAAGATTGGGAGTCCTGTATGTAATATTTCAATGTTTTAGGTAATGATGGTCTGCAATATGGAAACAAACCCTATAATGCCAAAGCAGGGGGACAATATGGTAAATTTTAATTTTATTCATATTGCTTATTTGTATATTTCTCAATTTTTCCAGTATGGTAAATGCACATATTAGACAGAGCCAGACTCATACTGTGCACAACCTTTTCTATCATTTTATTTTGTCATATATTATTTATATATTCAGCACTTAAATTATTATACATAAGCTTTGTCTGTTTTAATAGTTTAAAATAACAATTCTGCATCTGCAGGTTTTGGTGGGTTACCCTATAATAAACAACCCCTTGGATACAGTGGTGAAAAACTCTCCGGCAAATATGGTAACTATTTTTTACATTTTAACAAACAAATTTGAAAACCATATATTTATCTGTTATAGCGTTTAAAGTAAATATACTTATTTATTAATATAAACTCTCTCAGGGTTTGGTGGTTTTCCATATAGTAGTCAATCACTTAGCCTTGGGACTGATGCTAAACCTGGTAAATATGGTAAGAGAAAATTGTGGACAAATAATTACATCACAATCATAACAATATTATAATTACTTATGAAAAATGAAGTATGCTCATTATTTATCACTGGGACCCCTAGAATTATTATTATGGAATTATTGAAAATTTGTTTAAAAAAGATATTTTAAGATTATAATCTTGGAAACTCGGGTATACTTAAATAAAAGATTTAATAACGCAGTTTTTTAATAACGAAGAATTTTACTAGTCTATGTGTCTTCCAGGTAATCCAGCTGTGCCATATGAGCTCCTTGGCCCAGTTACAGATGGCCAGTCTGTTGATGGTAAAGTCATTTTCATCTATAATATTATTAATATTTACGATTATTTGCATTAATATATTTAATTGTAACATCATTGTTTATTACAGCCTTTAATATTCAATTCCAATTTTCCATTCCAATATTTTACAATATCAAAAAATCATTATCATTATAGAGGTGTCATTAGAGGCAAATGCAAACACTATTATCAGTCAGATTCACACTAACTTCGGTCTGACTTTTTACATGGTAATAAATATTTTGACGAAAGAAAAACTATATATGTAATGGCCATTACATTTCTGTCATTAAACTTTTTTATTTAAACAGAAAACAGAAATTTGGAGTCTTTGCACCAAGGCCCTGAGATTGATGGACACAAATCCATAGACCATTTTGGTAAGTCATGTTTGTCCATTGACATGTATACACAGGAACCATAACATTTAATATTTAATTAGTATTATTGTAATATTTTTTACTTTTATCCAGTGTGAGTAAAAGGTTTATGTGTCTCCAAGCAATAAACTTTATGACTGTTTTGCTTTAATCTAGATTTCTTTAAAACTCTTTGTTATTCTTTATGGTTAATTCAGGAGAAGGAGAGGTCCCACCCCAGCCTGATGATCCTGTAATACTGACACCTCCAAAATCCAATGATAAATATGGTACGAGCATTTTTTGCAACAAAGAATGACATACAAGAATGAGCTTCTGTGTGTAAAATTGATTTACATGTGCTTACAGACATATCTCATATTTTTCTTTCTTTGTTCCAGGAAATGGAGAGAATACAAATGAAAGAATGCAACCAGAAGGTAAAAAATGTAAAATCCCCCCAAGATTCACATGTGTGCACAAAAAATGTGTGTAGAGTAATGCACAGTTTACAATTAAAGTCTATAGTGAAATATAGTGAAGTATTTTTGTTAAAACTTTTAATCTGTAAAAATGTGTATTATTTTTGTTGTTAAATTGTCTAAATCATCTTTATAGCAGTTATATATATCAGCAGCTGTTTCAGTCATATTAATCTTTTTTTGCCTTTTGTGTCTATCATGCAGTTGTCTCATTCCCTGCTGCTCCCACCGAAGGTCCCATCCCTCACATACCCGCTATCACCTCACTTGACTCCGCCCACACATCGACTGGCTCCTCCCTCACACCAGAAAGCTCCTCCCTTACAGTCGTCTCAGGGCTGGTGGAGTCTGTGGTGCCTGATATTGTTTCTGAGGTGTCAACTGTGACCCTTCAGCCTGAACTGCCCACATTAATGCTGCAGCCAGCACCACCACAACAACAACAGATCCACATTCAACAGCACCTGAAGTTCCACTTTCACCCACATGACAACTCTCAGACAGGTAAAATATTTAATTCATTTGGAGAGCACAGGATCTCCATGTGACCGATAAAAAATAAAAATCTGTTTCTACAGTTACAACATAAACATTTACTTCCTTTTTGTAATAATGCACTAAAAATGTTTTTAGGAGGAAAGGAAGGCAAATATGATTTAAAAGGATTCTTTGGAAATAAATACCAAGGTATGTGTAATACAGTACATGTTTAATGAACAATCATTATGTTATATTTATGATGTTCTGAATAATATACTCATATCCTCATTTTCATTTCTCTTCACAGGATAATTTGGAAGTGAAGCCTACTGTTTTATTTCAACCCATTTTTTGTGGTTGTTGTTTCTGTGAATTGTTGTATATTTTTCTATATTTTTATTTTCATTAATTTTACGTCTATTAAGAGTTCTTGTTGAAACTGTATTCCACAAATAGTTGCATTCACGAATTAGGACCATTTACATAAGATATGATTTTTCCTTGTTACATTTTCATATTCGTTTTTTGAGTATTTTTTTCCCTGTCTGTCATTGTTCGGAATGTCTGAACACAAACATTTCTTTTATTTTTTTGTGTAGTTAACTATGTTGTTGTGTTCCTAGAAGCTGAATTATTTATTTCTGTATATCATTTTTGGTTTTAGACACATTTTAAATACATAAAATAAACTTTAAACCCAATACTCCAGGACAATCTTTGTCTTTGAATCAATTCCATGTTTCAACAGTCTTGAACTGTGAGAAAAGAATATTACAGCCCTAAAAAGTATTTGTATTTGGGTGAATGTCTAAATAGTCAAAGTGGCTACATTTAAATTCAGCACAGACCCAAAGTGCAAACAAAACATTTTGCAAACACAAGTAGGTAGGTTTAAATGAACACAGAAAAGCTACTAAAAATATTGTGTGTATACATCTATGATATTACACCTTTTTATGTCAAACACCTCTTTTTTAAATTATGAACCACACAATTGTCTGCTAAAATATCTGTATGTATATCTGTGGGATCAACTGAATTAATGCAGCCATTTTATGTATTTATAAGCAATATATTGAACTATATATTTATATTTTACCAAAGCTCTGTTGATAAAGTCCAGACAATCAATTAAGTCAATTAATTTGAAAGAATAGAAATATACAGGTACATGCATTATGTGACAATAAAGATCACACATATTTGAGAGGCAACATACAGTACTTTTTGTAGATTTTGGTGAATTAAAATGCTCAAATCAGAAGAGCAAAAATACCCAACAAATGGAGAAGAGATGACTCTTCAAAGAATATAAAAAATACTTTATTTTAATTTTCACATGCTCATTTAGGAGTAATATGGACTGTTATGGATGTGACAATTCTAAAAACAGCACTTTACCTGACTTTTGAAAAATCATGATTTAAACATAAACAAATGCTTTAAAACTTCGAGAGAGTATTGAGTACATGAGTATTTACACCACCGAATAATGACATCTGAACCATCAGTATATGGTAATAACCTTCGGTAAAAACTTTTTCATAGTGAGGTTGACATTTGCATGGAATTGCCTATTTGCAAAACTGCAGTGCAGAAGGTTCTTAGAAAAGCTCTTGCAGCATTTGTTTGCAGGTGTCACTATACGATTTCTTTTTTTATATTTCTAAATGTCCAAAATACATTTAGTGTATTGTGATTATCACATTTAACGTGACAGTAATAAGAAATAGAAATCACATGTGTCAAAGTCTTTTATTCGGCCAGTGTTTAGATTTAAAGAGCTCTAATCTCTCATGAGCTGACTCCTGCTCAGGCCAACTGCAGGCTGCTGATTGGCTACAACACTAAGTACCAGTAAATGCAAGCAACAAGTAGTTGCCCTTCTGCTTGCCGGTACTTAGAAGATGATGGGTCTCTGGTGTTAGAAAGTTACTGTTTTAAAGAACTTTATCAAACACATAGCTTTAAAGTATGTATTTCTAGCTTGAATATTTAAAGAGGCACCAGGCAATCATTCCAAGGGGAGGTGGGTGGTCAAGGACAACTGGTCATTTTTTCTTTTTGTAGCTATGTCTTTTTTTAATGGACCAAAACTGTTGGATTTTAAGAATTCACCACCACATCTTCAGTTCAACAAGTATGTCCTAACAGGATATCGGCCTATATCCACTTACAGAGACTGTCTGCAAAGTTTGTTCTATCTACACAACGAATTTGGAAACATCTATACTCATGGTATGAAAACAACTCTCACTGCTTAATTTTCAATATAACGTGATGCAAGTTTTTAACATACATAACCTGCTGTTTGATGCAAACTAAGCTGTACAGAGATGTGGTTGTACATATATATTTTTGTGCATTATTTTATTATTTAGCGCATTATTTCCAACATTATTATTTCACTAATGGGACAATTTCTGAGATGAAGTGGGGAAATCTGATGGCTGAACCATTTGAACTTTCTACTTACTACTATAGAGCTACTTTCTCTGCTGATCATCCTGTAACACACTTCACAAGGGCGTGCAAATAGCATTTAATGTGATTACATCTAATCCTTGTTAGGGAATCCACGAAGAGAACACTTAAGAGTAAAAATTACAAAGGCCTTTATTTTGGATTTTTTATTTTAAAAATAAAAATCATTCAACTTACTATTTAGAATTTCGGCAAATTGTGAGTTGCTATAACTTAAAAAGCCAAGTTAACTGTACTTAAAAATTTAAAGCAGCAAAAAATGTTTTACAGCGTATTGTTGCATATGCTAATAATAAACAAGTCTCATACTGTACTCCTACTTTTTTCATTGTTTTCACAAGGTATTCCCTTCATCTTTTTTTTGCTGTTTTTGCCCGTGAGTATCCCATGGGCCGAGGTAGATGAGTGGTGGATCGGTGTGGTCCATTATTTGGCTTGTCTTTCTCCTACTGTCTGCTCAGTCTTGTATCATCTCTTTATGAACCATGAGGGCGGAGCACCAACTTATGACACGCTGTTGCGCTTTGACATGTTTGGAGTCTGTCTCGTCAACACTCTTGGTGAGCAACTACCAGTTTCGTTTGATGACTGTTATGAATATGGACAACATTTGGATACTGTACAGGTTGCGTGTTAATGACACGTGTAAACGCAGTATGTACTTGAGCTGGCATGTACAAAACTGGCTCGTATTCAGTCTAAGCTAGCAAACTGGACCTTTGTGCAAATAAATTAGGTTGGCCATTATCCAAATTTGCATACATTTGATTAGTGACCAAGAATTGTCTTCTGAATGGAATGAAAGAGGTGTGTGTGAGAAAGCAATTATTATTTTAAACTTATTTTGTGATTTTAAAACACATAGCCTTCCTGTAGCTCAGTTTGTAAGAGCATGGCACTGACAAACTTTACCCGACTATGATCCTTTAAACATAAAAAATACCTTAAAAAATTTGAGACCACACATGGCCTAAGTATATTCACCAAATACTGACATCTAAACTATCAGTATGGTTAGGTTTACATTTGCATTGGAATTTTGATTTAGTGATGTGACAAAACATGTGTTTGCTTTTGTTATGGACAAAAAAGTCCAAAATATTAATTGTTTTCACATATCCTCTCACTTCAGAAGGCCGATTTTTATATATATAAATCCATATAAATATAAATACATTTTTTACTAACTAGAATTACTTCTATTTATTTTCTTTGCAGGAGCTCTGCCGATCATTCACATCACTTTGCTGTGTTACCCGTTCTTTCGTCATATGGCGATGACAGCATATCTTCTCATATCTGGATACGGTGTGTATTGTGCGCTCACGGCACGCAGTAACGTGCTCCGCCTGCGCTCCTTCATGTGGCAGTTGGGCTTTCGCGTATTTCTCTTCATGCTGCGTCTGATTGGTGCAGGGAAAGGAAGCCCCGCCTCTCTACGACTTTACTTCACGATGGATGTGCTTGCCTTGATTGGAGGACTCGTGAATGTTGCCCGTCTGCCCGAACGCTTCAGTCCAGGGCGGTTTGACTACTGGTGTAACAGTCATCAAATAATGCACATGATGGTCATCCTCTCCATCCTGTACTTACACTGGGGCATGCTGGAGGATTTAAACTGGATAAAGGGATTTTCCTGTCCCCAATAATAAACTTTGAAGGACTTTATATGCAATGCTAAAAAACCCATGCCGTTTTTCTTTGTGCTCATCTACATGGGAACAGTCCTGTAGTCAAATCCACAGACTGTCAAAAAAATCTAGCAAAAAATCTAATGAGCCACCTAGAATTCTGGCATTATACGGTTATACTATGGTTGATCAGGGTACATACTAAACATGATAAAAGCAGTAGCTTTTGTAAGAACTCTGCCACATCATTTTTAAAGAAACAACACAAAATGTTAAGGAAAACATTCTTTAAAATTAAGACATGTTTGGTTTTAGCGACAGCCAATGCAACATTATACCTAATTATACGTAAATGCATTGGATCCTTTTAAAGTATAAATAAATAATATTGATTAAATATATGGATCATATGCATGGAAAAACTAAATTAAACTTTATTTTAAAATTTACTCTCCTAATGCAGTCTGACGCAAAGCATGCTGGGAATTGGAAATCCTCAACCAAACGTGTTCAATTAACTTTTATAAATTAAGTAAAGTGGACAAGGAACAAAAATTTTTTTTAATTTGACACAAATAGTTCAAGCTAATTAAAAATAATCAGTATACTCCAACTCAAACATAGGATTGTGTTAGAGGAACTTAAAATATTTAGGTGAGTAGAACTTAAAGTAAACATTAAGTTTACATTACTTCATCTATTAAATTACTTTCAACATTCGGGTTTACAGTAAATTCCTCCGGCTGTTACATTTTCACGATAAAGTACCTTACTGCTTTTATAAAACTGTTACCACAATACAAATATTGAAGCGTAAAAATATGTATTAATGCAACTTTCATGAAGTAAAATCACTAAAAGTCCTGCTTTCGCTGGTAAAATACTCCCTCAGGGACTGTGATATGTTTACGATGCTAATGGTGCTACGCAGTGATACACACAGAACTGTTTTTTTTATGAATAAAGTCATGAATAAAACACTGCTATTGACCAATCAGAATCAAGTACTGGAACTAACCGTTTTATAATAATTCATAAAAAAATTTAATCGCTGTTTTGCCATCTGGAATTTCATCATGGAGATTAAGGTTACACTCTAAAAACGGTTCTTTTCAGTGGTTCTTTGCTCTAATAGTCCTACACAGCACTATCTGTGCTATGCTAGGTGCTATATAGCAGTTAAAGTGGTTCCCTATGATCACGAGCAAATTACGAGACTTTTTACAGTGTAGCATGTAGTTTTTTGCTAGTTTTACAGCACACCATGAGTGTATATTAGCATTTTTTGTAAATTGTCTTTGACATCTAATAAAGCGTTTAAATCTGTAAGCAGTGGTGCGTGATGTTAGATTTAAAAAGAGGATAGCAGTAGTGACAAAATAAAGAGTGCCTCAATCTGTGAGATTATAAGAACAACTGTGCTTAATGCACGCTTAGACAATGCACTCAATTTTACTACTGTTCCATTTAAAGTAGGTTACTGTAAACAGACACAGCATCAAATAAACTGCTCTAATTTTCCGTTGTATGTTTACAATGCACATACTTTTACATTGTAACCATGTTTATTGCATGCAAATAGTAGTAAGACACTTTGACCTAAAAAAATAGTTTAAGAATAGTAATGTCAAAAATAGGGTTTTTAAAGTGGACAAGTTATGCACTTAAGTTTGGCAATTATGATTAAGAGTTTGTGTAAATCCTTACCCGAGCCATATTAATGTTTGCCTTGCAAACACCACTGATTAAATATGATTTAATACATATTTTTCAAGAATTTAACATCTTACACGTCTTCTCTGTGTTTAGTTTAATATGTAACCCAAAATGGTATTTATAAAATTATATGGCTGCAAATTGAAATGAAACAACATGAAACTTTTGCTTAAAAGAATATTCATGCATATAACCATATTTGTTGATTTAATTAACAAACAAGTTAAAGAGTCCAAAAATAATAATTTAAAAAGACATGAAATGCTGTATATTGCTGGAAAATGCAGTATATTCCAAAAATATGATTTTTTTTTTGCACGATTTTCACCTCAGATTGTCTGGTAATGTAAGACACTAACAGATCAAATTGTGCACCTTCTGATCTGCTTGGAAAACCATGCACCGATCATATTAAACACGGTATTTTAAATCGGATTGCAGCAGTACTTTTACAACAGCCAACATGCCTCTTTTATATGTAAACATGGGTTTGTAAGCATTAAGAATGATAATAATAAATGCATCACAATGTCTGTTTGTTTACATTTGCTTATCCGTGAGATCACGTGAGGCATGAGATCATAACTCAGGCATGATAATCTTAATGATATCTTGTAATGTGTGATGTGCTACGATTTTTAAATCTTGTAGTGTGAGCATGATTTGAGAGGATAATCTGTCAAGATTTTCCTTGTGTAGAAATTTTTCATATTCTATCCTGCTAATTTCTGAGGAATTACATTAAACCATGTTTTTTTTTATTTTTGTTTCTTTTAATTGCTTTCAAATCCTTTATTAAGGACATTCTGGAGTCTCTATGCAGTCTTTAAATGTAAAACAAGTTTCTGTTGTTTCATACAACATCCTATTGCATATAAAGAGTGTTATAATATTAGTCTTCATCTGAACTGCTGTCGTCCTCAGCCTCAGACACATCAGCGATGGGGAACCTCAAAATGGCTGCCACGCCACTTAACTGATTCAACTCTACAGAGACAAATGATCCTGAGTGAGAGTCTCAACTATTCAACGAAGAAAATGGAAAATCTATGGCAAAAATTTTACTTGATTTTTTGAGAAACAAACTTACGTTCTCCAGATACATGCAAACTTGAGAATATCCTAAACAGAAGAAATGAAAAATAAAGATAAAAGTTATCATTGGTATGAAATGCCTAAAATATTTTACATAGCACAGGTAGCATTATAGGATTAACCTGTTAACTGTCACCGTTCCTCAGGAGGAACACTTGTGTTATTTCTCTATTTACTTTAATATTTCATAGTTGAACTTTAATCTAATCATGACAAACTGTAAAAGTGATGGAAAGGTATAAAACTCGATATGAAATATTTGCCAAATTTTCAGAACAATAAACAAAATTTAAAAAAAATAGTAATGTTACTTTAATTATCAAAAATGAAACAAATATTTAAAAAGACTTACAAATGTTTTAAAAAATCTAATATCTAACAATTGTAGTTCGGATAGTGCATTTTCATGTGTATATTCAATTCAACAAGATTTTGTACTTAAAAATACCTGACGATTCCTCCGTTTTCTTTTACGTTGTCAACCAGCCGAACATATCGGCTTCGGGTGGCTATATCCTGATGTCTGCAGTGATAAAAAAAGGAAAAAAATAAGCGATTACATGACGTTGTAACCGGGTGTGACATAATACGGCACTAAATTATCTCTTTCATGTTCATTTTACTTGTTTATTAAAGCACTGTGACAGACATAGAAACCAAGTGACTAACAAACTGCCCTAGGGTGTTACAGCTTACCTCAGTAAAATCTTATTGGTCCAAATTTTGCTTTACATAACTGTATATGAAACATACACTGGATTACAGATATGTTTTGACTGGATGTTATTGTGTTAAACATTTGTTGAGCATTGTCTGTTGTTTATCCTCACATACATAAAACAAAAATTGGATAAATGATGAGTCATACATGTATGTACATGCACACATTATCTGTGTTTTAGAACAGAACAGCTTTCACAGTGGATGATAAAGTAAGATTTTATTTTTCATCGACTGTTATTACACTGTTTTTATTTATGAACAAGTGTAGCTGAATCATTATAATGAGTACTAACAGTAGTAAACAGAGGCTGACAAAAGTAAAAGTGAGTGCTCCTCATTCAAGTGTTTCGTCATCATGTCAACAACACACCACTACAGCGCTGTTCTTCTCTAAGGTAGTTCATTAAGGGCTTGTCCCCTTTTTGCATAATCCTGGTTGCAGAGTTTATTCAAATTTAGGCATCGTGATCTCATCAACTGAGAAGAACCTCGCTGTACTACATTTCAGCCATTTGTTTTAGTTTAAAAGCGATTTCTGTTCTTTTCAATATCTCCCTTTGCAATAACCTTTGAGCTTTGTAAGTTTGCAAAACGTTTTTATGTTCAAACAGCAACATTACACACTAACTAATAGGAAAAAGTGAAAACCCCTTAAGTACCTGAATAGTTTGTCACTGATCAGTAAGATGTCAACGGCCAAAGCTTCCGTCGCTTTCTCCACATGAGCCAGCCTGTACAGAAGAGCATTTCAAAAGACATCATGATTTCAGAATTTTACGGCATTAATTAATCAAAGCTATTCTCATTTAGATGTTGTGCAATACTGGTAGTATGGACTTACTTATATCATATTTGCTCTATAAATGATTGTATTTATAAAGTTTAATCACCCATAGAAAGCTCTATCTGGTTCTTGTTGTAGCATCTTGTAAAAATCCTCCAGGGCTTTAACCTCTCCAGCTGCCTAATATAAACGAGAAACCAAAAAATCTTAATAACAACGATTTACAGATGGCTATAAATCACAGGAACATGTGCATGTTTATATCCAACATCATCATCCGATATCTCATATCATAGTCACCTTTGTGTCAGACAGCCGAGCCGTTACTGTAGGATCAGACAGAACTTCTGTGGAAATATCAGCACATATGTACAATATTATATTTTCAATTAGTGTCGTAGCAATATCAGATTTACCAAATTTACTGTATTTGCATGCTCAAAAGAATTTACAATAATGATAATATTGCGATACCTATTGAAAAGTTTTGTTGTAAAACAATATTGTGACACCCGTATTTGCAGTATTTTAAAGTCTAATGAAATCTTCACTGTGCCTGTATGCTAGTGTTAAATCTGGGATTAATCGTTTTTTTTTTTTTAAATGTGGTCAATTCGAAATATAGATTCTCAAAAGCCTTGAATCTATTTTTTTCTTAAATCTTAAATTTAAAATAACCTGATCCTGTGTGATCAAGGTATGCAACTGTTTTGTTTTAATATACCCAAGTGTACCCAAAAATAAAAAGTAAAATAGCCTACAAGTTAATGAATCTTTAGTTCTCTTTTAATTCACCATTGTGCTGATGTTTACAGATCTTTTTTAGAGATATGTATAGAATTTGTATTAATTCTATAGTCATTGAATTAAATCGATAAACAAATCGAATCGAGAGCTTGAGAATCAGAATCGGAACGAAAAAAGAAAAGTCATTTTTAAACAATATGAAATACAGATAATTAATAAATATATGTATATACAAGCTGTGATTTTGTTAATCTGGTTTCACTTAAAAATTATGATGGAACTCAGAAAGTGAGGACTGAACTCTGACCTTTGAGGGAGTACTTGTGTCCGGATGAGGAGTGTACCAGCATGAATTTAGATCTGTTCTCGAGCAGAATCTTGCAGTCTTGTCTTACAGCTTCTTTAAAGAGGTACGAGATGAACTGATCTTTCACAAAACCTGGACTGGCCACCAGAACACACTTTACCACTGAGAAGCACATAAGACAAAAACATCAATATTTTTGCCATCCTTCCCATTCACTGAATAATAATAAAAAAAACAAAAACAAGGAAAGTTCACCATCAAAACTGAAGTGTCTCAGAATCCCCTGCATAACCGCTTCATAAAATCGCTCTAATGCCTGAAAGAGAACAAAACGCACCACTGTTTGCAGTGTACGCATCATATCATAACATCTGTTAATTCTAACATTGCATTCTAACTACAAAACAGTATACGAACTCTATGCTAGTTAGTATGTAATAAATATACTGTGTGCAGGAAAATTACGTAAATTGTGGGAAATTATGTCTCATACTACTGTTTGAAATGTCACTGCTTCACACACTAAACCTGCTTTTTAGTAAACTTAATATTGTTTAAAAAGCATCTTTAAGGTGGTCCCATCTATTCTGTGCTCCTGTTAGCTGCTCTTTCTTCATTAGTCAGTCCTTCATTTTTATTAAACAAAAATGTTTTGTGAAAACTGTATGTTCACACAATTATAGTTTAATTTAAGACATTTAAGCATACAACTTTAGATAATTTCACTTAAGTGTTTCAAAACTGTAGTGAATACTATTTGAAAAAGTGCAATAAACACTGAACAGGATTGCCATTCTGAACATACCACCTGTAAACTTCTGATTTGTCAGATTTATTTATGCATCCGGTCTCTAAACACAAAAGTATTAATTATAATTCAAATGTAGTGTATTTTCACCTTGTCATGTTGGGTGCAGCTACCTTTCCTCTTGCGTGGAATAGTAACCTCAATTTTAGCCCTCAGCAAGGTCATAGCAGGGGTCACAAGAACCAGGTTGGCCAGACCTTCCTGCATCACCACAGCGGCCACATCTGCTTTCTGAGCGGGATCACATGCTTGTTCTGTAAATAAAGAGAAATAAGAGTCAAAATAACCAGTGATAAGAATGGATAGTAAGAAAGAATCACCCAAAAATCTGTCATTATCTACTCACCATACCATTGAATATAATAAAACTGAATGGTAACATAACGTGTCAAACAAAAGTTTTAAACATTTTCCAGCTAGATTGTCACACAAAGCTACCATTTGGCTTTAAAACACTTGGAAACTACAAGTATACAAATAATAAAAACCTTTATTGTAAACCTTATTTTGCATACAATAACAAAAAATTAAAAGAAGAGGAATAATGAAGTGGATAAATACACACAATGTAAAAATGTTAAGATCCTGGAAGAACCATTTGGGGTTCTTTACACTGCCACACCTGCAGAACCATTAGGAGGTTTCCTGAGGAACTTCAGAATTGAATTTAAAGTACTTAAAGGATGCCATAAGTTTTAGCATTACTGCCAAGATTGTTAATGGTTCCTCAGCAAATCACCATTTGTAAAAAAAGGTACCTTGAGGTCCTCCTGATTGTTCCGCCGGTGTGGCAGTGTGAAGAACCCCAAATGGTCCCTTTAGGATCTTTTCATTTTTACAGTGCAGATGGAATAAAAACAACGCATTACCAATTCTGTCCAACACCACACTGTCCCAGACTTTCTTGGCGAGCGTGAACTTCCTGTTTAGCTCCAGCTCAATTGTATGATACGCACCCATCTGCATGAGACACAAAGACACATTTTACACATTTTCAACTATGTAAATGTAACACTAATGTAAAGCTTACTAAAAATGATAGAAAATAGACTATAAATTAGCATAAACATTAACACTGGTTGACTGATTTTTTTTTGAAGAATGCTAAAAGATGTGAAATATCATTATAAAAATTATACAATAACTTACATATAAATAGTAATATATTTAAATATAGATGTTTTAAACAATTGTGTATATCCCTTCACTTTGTATAATGTTCTTAAAATGTTTTACGACTACACATTGTAAAAATATTGTGCATGTTTTGCTCAATACAATTAAGGCAACTATTTGCATCAGCGTATCAACTCATTTTATTTCATTTCTTTTAAACTCATGTTCTATTTCAGTTTATTGTTTGTCACATTAGACATCTTTTCAAATTGCACTTGGAATGCC
The DNA here is from genome assembly GCA_019155185.1 of Beaufortia kweichowensis. Taxonomy (NCBI): domain Eukaryota; kingdom Metazoa; phylum Chordata; class Actinopteri; order Cypriniformes; family Gastromyzontidae; genus Beaufortia; species Beaufortia kweichowensis. The sequence continues at coordinate 2,902,356 of CM032808.1, forward strand.
AAGTGAAATTTATCGTTTTATTTTTATTCAATCATTTTATTTTAATATGCCTAATATTTATCCATTTCACCTTTTATGCCATTTTTTCTGTGGAACACAAAATAAGATATTTTGAGAAATTTAGTTTTAGTGTCACTGTAAAACAATGGGGGCCAATGTTGTTTAGTAGCTGAAGTGACCTAAAAAAAAGTTTTACATTGACTTTTATGCATTTTGTACTTTTGCCACTTCTATCTAAAGTGACTTACAGTGCAAACTGTAATTATACATACTAAAGTTATAGTACAGTTTGTCAGGTTTAACTGTTGTTCAGACATATTATATTTAATTGTGATTCTAGCCAGGAGCTTTAGGGAAATAAAAGCATACAAGCAGACAGTATTGTGGTCTTGAAATGTCTGAAGCTGCCCATTTTAGCATTGCAAACATGATAGACTCGCCAAGTACACTGATTTAAAGGTCCGATTTCGATTGCCGTTCTTGACATTATTTCCAAGTTTAAGATGGGAAATATCACAAACTGTTGTCTGGAACAGCCTTAGTCTCGTATTATTAAAAAAGATGATGAGTATGATGACTTCCCTAAAGACAACTGGTAATTCGTTAGAGGACTTAGAGGATATTATTTCCTCCCTATTCCTCACAATTATAAGTCGCTTTGAATAAATGTATCCGCTAAATGCATAAATGTTAAAAATGTTAAATGATATTAATGAAGTTAGTCAAAATATCAAAGTAAAATACCATATTTGTTGATATTACTGTAATTTATTTCTTACAATTACCACCCCACTAAGTATACTTTCAAAACGTCAATGGGTAAAGTAAAAGTGTGTATTCCAATGTTAATTCTTGAACAATATCTTGTCCCAACTTCAATTCTTAAGAACATTGCTGTAAACATAATTTATATTTGTTTTTCACATCAAATGGGATGAGTCAATTACTCAATATTTATTTATAGCATAATTTTATGGATCATAATTTTAAGCATGTTTTGAGAAGACAGACATATAAAACCCATGACCACTGACCTTCACATATTGGTTCTCCTGGATGTTGGTTCCTTTCACTCTCAGCTGGCAGGCCTGTGAATCAAAGTCTATTGTCTCCACACATAAGGTCAGTGTGGTGCGTACTCGTGAACTGCCCACGCTGCCTGTGGAGGACTCGGTCTGCACCTTCCTGTTAGTGACATCAGTTTATTCTCATTATTTTCAAATCAGGTACAATAAACCATTACTATAACAAGAGCATCTGTTGATTTGTGAGTAATGAGGTAACGAACGTGTGTGTCTCACCTGATGGTTGAGGCTCTGAGGCTGTCGCCCACCTGCAGCAGATTGTAGGTGTGCCACATGTCCTCTGCCTCCTCAGGTATGAGCGTCACCTGACTAAAAAAAAAACATAGAGCATGAAGTGTTTAATTTAACATATGTGTGTAATAAATGATGAAGATGGATATAACTACTAAAAACAGACTCCATGATCACCACTATATTGCACATCTATCCCAGTTGTATTCTGCATCTTCAGAGACCAGTCTGTCATGTATATAATCTGTTTGGACGTTTATTCATATACTTACTCTTTAAACTTACTTAATTTTTTATACATGGTGTTTATCCTTAATATATTTTACATATCTTGATACATTTTCTATATCTTCAACATAGCCTACAGTACCTATGATGTAGCATATGAATATTTAATATTTAGTGTATTTTCATTTGAAAAAATAACGTATTGCAGGACCTACAATTCAACAGCAATAAATGAGATAAAAACAGAATAAATGAGAATAATACAAACAAAACAAAAAATGCATAACGCACATAACTTAATTATGGTCATTATTGGTCTAACACTACTAGACATCTTTAGAAACCAATCACTCCTCTGATCAAAATATTCACTAGCATTCTGAGTAAATTTAGTATTCTTAATGTTCATCATTGTCTAAATTAATATTCACAATATAACACAACCTCCATCCTTTTTTATAAAACATCTATAAAACGTTTTATTTCAACAACAACTTTACTAAAATATACATTAATTTAGTGTCATAATTTCTAGAATACTCATGTTTGGTGTCTTTTGGCGTTATGCTTTGTTATTGAACAGGCGTTTATGGTCATAGCTGTTACTCTTATTTTGTATTTTACCACAATCACGACTAACTGTTTAACTAGTCTTATTCTGTTACCGTGTGGTCGTGTCGTTTTATTGTAAAGTTTAAAGTACCTTAGAGACCGTTGAAATGAAAATAAATATATAACAATACAAAATATATGACGTATAAATAGATACAATTCCGTACCGTGGATTTGTGGTAAATCTATGGTACTTTTAACATGATTCTGAGCTGCTGGGAGGATGTCTCAAAAATTGACAACTCACTATGTTTTGACACCCAGCCCATGTGTTCAAACTTACCCGGCATTGTCTTTCTCGATGTCTTTATGAGTCAACTTCATGGTCAAACAGGTTAACTATTCAAAAACAAAATCCATCTTTAACTTTGTGTGTATCGATCGCCGGTTTTGGAAGTTTATAGCTCTAGCGCAGACAGTGACATTACTTTCGAATGAATCACACAATTCAAACTGTCGCTTTCTGATCGCGTCATGGGCTGATACATTGCGTCATTTTACCTGGACAATTTTCCACTTCCTTAAACTGATTGAATAAATAGATTGTATATTTAGCAATAAATGTTAAGTTCATTTTAGGTGTTTACATCATCTAACCTATTTATTAAATATGCAATTCACTAATAAAACAGTGTGTATAACGTGTGCATATCTAGGGTTTATACATTAGATTAAATGTCAAACACGAGTGAATTTTTGACCGCATACTTAACAGTAATGCGGTGTTTGTAGTTTACACGGCTAACGCCGAAGATTATAGACTGATATATGTAGTTTAAATGCGCCTATTAACAAGATTTTGTTAATTTCAGATATTAAGAAAAGACTGACACACGAAACATCCAATCGGCAATTCTAGTATGCTATTTGAAGTGTCGTCATGAGCCGAGAGTAACCAATCTTAAACGCGTTTCACTCTCCGCCCCGCCCCTCTAGTGCTTCCTACAACCGTCAGCGGTCGCCGTGCTAGTTTACCTCAC